>JABSTR010000396.1:0-44667 GCA_013339765.2 Haemaphysalis longicornis
CCGCTCGCTTTGCAAACCACTTGCTACGTTTATTTTAGCAGCTTTTGCTTCTCAAGACTCTTAAAAATCCCCCGGGGAGAATGAAGTGGCGAGCAGCCGAAAGCCGTCAATGGGCCTGTTCGTTTTTCCACTTCTGGCTGCGGAGGGCTGCCCGCGGGCTGCCAGAGGCGAGAGAGAGTCTGGTCATTCGTTTTTTTTTTTTTTTTCGGGCAGCCCAAAACGTCATTTCCGGCGGCGCCAGATCGTCTTCGATTTTTCTGGGACGGCTACTTATCGCTCCCCGCAAGCTGCCAGAGCCGCCCGGGCGTTCGTGGTCTGGCGGCGAGCGGGCACCGATCTGGCAGATAGCAGACGACGCTGCTAGCAGACGACAAAAGGAGAGCGGCACGGCCAGTTTCAAAATAAAATTGCGAATATTTTTCGTTCTTTCTGATTTGATGGTTTGGAGTTTATTTATTGGATCTGAAATCACTTTTCCGCACATTTTGTTTTGTTTTTCTCATCGCACACACCCGTTTTTTTTTTTTTGAACGCGAATGATGTGACATGATTCGCGCCTAAACGGTCATTTGCGGTTCGTCTTCTGGCAGATGGAAGGCTATTTCAGCTCGTGGGCGAGGACGGCGTCGCAATTCTAGGTGAAGGCATGTCTGTGTTTATTACTTCATGTAAGGGGTTCTAAGCGAGTACATTGGTTGTCCGCGTGTCATGAATGAAAGTTTTCGTTTATTCCTCCGGAAAGAAAAAAAGCTCTCCCGCAGCACTCTGGCGTCGTGGGCGCTGCCAGGAAAGCCGGCGAACACGTCGATGAACACCATGTCCGCATTGTAGATCCCTTGGAGTACGATGGAGTGAAACTTCTTGCGATTGTAGTATCTCCCTCCGGACTCCGAGGGTCTCGAAATGCGGCACCCATAAATCGCTCCGATCATGCCCGGCAGTCCTCCGCTTCCTCGACGAACGAGAGTGTGAACGCCCGCTTGCTGAGCTCCCATACTGCTCGGTCGGGCCAGATTTCCCGTCCGCTGATAGAAATAAACAAATCAGATGACTCGGTAGACTGCGGCGTGAACAGATGACTCGCTCACGTCGAATTCGCGATCATGTACATGGTACACTGTGTACCGATGTACGACAGGGCAATCAGAACTGTCTTCTGGCAGGCATTTCGGGGCGTCCTCGCAGTCCTTCGGGGTAGAATTCTCAATGTTGAAATTCGGCGACCAGGGCTGCCACTGTACGCCGCGACAGTCGAAACAGTCTCCTAAACTCGAACCCAAAGTAGGTCAGCACAACGTTCTCCACGTAGATGAATACGTGGTGCCGTTCTTCTCGCTGGACCATCGCGAGGACGAAGCACAATCCTTCTCTTTCATCTTCAACATGACGGTCGCCACAAGAAACGCCTCGGGGAGGTAAGCGAACGACTTCTTGCGTCGTCCGACATTTAAACGCTGAAACTGTAGCAGACGACCGAAAAAAAAAAAAAGTTGCTCCGCAGCGCTCGTCATAGCTGGGATTTCTCGGTCCCGGCTTCCGGTGTATCCCGAGGTTCTCGAACAACATAATTATGACGCAACTTCCTGCCTGAGTGGAAGCTTCTGGAAGCCCGCGGGCTGCCATAGCGGCCAGAGCGCCCGTATATAGAACAGGCCAATGAGTCAACGAGGACGCCATGTTTTGTTTAAAGAACCATTGCGACACCAGTGATGACAGCCACA
Organism: Haemaphysalis longicornis; assembly: GCA_013339765.2. NCBI lineage: Eukaryota > Metazoa > Arthropoda > Arachnida > Ixodida > Ixodidae > Haemaphysalis > Haemaphysalis longicornis. Next base: position 1,722 of record JABSTR010000396.1, read on the forward strand.
ACCAACAAAATCCGAAAAACTAAAATATATTTCTATCTGTTTCATATATTCCGGCTAGTAGTAATATATTCTGGCACGATCAATCCAAGGCTAAAATATAGAAACACAAAATTTTTAATTGCTTAGGTTACAGACAGCCAATCATTTTTGTTGAACTACTTCCAGGCACGCAGCGAAACGTCGTGGTTCGGTCGGCCCTGAAAGAGCAGACGCACACGTTCGCTTATGCCAGCAAACTGACTAACCGAACGGATTGCGCAAACAACGGAGAGTCGCGGTCGCATCAGTCTCACTTGGGCAAAGGCTTTGCAAATCACTTGCTTCGTGTGTTTTGACAGCTTTTGCCTCTCAAGCTTCTTCAAAATCTTATGCGGAGAATGAAGTGGCGAGCAGCTGAAGGCCTTCAAGGAGGACGCCTTTTTTAAAGAGAACCATTGCAAAATCAGTGGCGACACCGCAACCAAAAATATTTGAAAAACTAAAAAATAATGCTCTCTGATTAATATTGTCACGAAGCGAAAGACGACGCAGTTGTCGTCAAGGAAAACAAGTTTATTTTAGCGAACTTGTGCTCAGACGGAAAACAAGCGCTAAATAAAAACACAGGACGAGGAGTGGACGGGACAAGCGCTAACTTTCAACAAAAAGTTTATTGCAGAACCAGCGCTTATAAACACGTCTGGCAAGCATGAAGAGAGGGGAAAGGAAAGGGAAGCATCAAAAACGGTGGGCAAAACAAGAAAAACAGTGACGTGCCGTCTACGACAAGAAATCCAATTCAAGTTTCGATAAATCTACAGACGGCCTGTTTTTCTTGTTTTGCCCACCGTTTTTGATGTTTGCCTTTCCTTTCCCCTCTCTTCATTCTGCCCAGACGTGTTTATAAGCGCTGGTTCTGCAATAAAAGTTTTCTTGAAAGTTAGTGCTTGTCCCGTCCACTCCTCCTCCTGTGTTTTTATTTAGCGCTTGTTTTCCGTCTGACGATGAACCTACACGCCCATCCCTTTTCCCTTCGGAAGAACTTCTGCTCCCCTAACAACTCAAAGAATAGAGGCAACGAAGCGGCAGTCAACGAAGTGACGTGCGAAGGCGAGCGTCGACGATTCGAATCCGTGGCATCTGCTCTGCGGAAATTTATCACTCGTCGCGAGGGTTCTCGAATAGTCTAACTGCATCCAGAACATTGTAGATCAAAGAAGATTATTCCAGGACAGTGACGTAACGGCGAAATGCTCTCCTTATCGGAATGCTATAACCCTTGCGGCATAATAATAAAGAATGGAACCTGCGCTTTGCTTTGGGACACAGATAACAAAGCCGGGCGCAGCCGGGCAGTAAAAACAAACCATAAACAAACATACCCAATGCATGGTTCGCGGCATTACCCCCCTATAAGAGTGCATCGACCCGATGCTAACAAAAGCGACAGTCCGAACAAATAAAAAATAGAGTCCGTCATCGTGCATAGAAAGGTTTTAAGCGAACCACGTGGACGACTTCAGGCCGCGTGCGTCGTCGTGATGTTCCGGAATAACCATCGGGGATCACTTCGTAGGTAAGGTGGCCAACACGTTGTAGAATCCGGTAGGGTCCGAAATACCGTCGTAGAAGCTTCTCACTGAGGAGGAGGAGGAATAAACGTGTCTCAAAAACAGTCAGCCCTAGGGAAGAGTCCTCATTCTAGGACCCCTTGAGTCCGTCCGGCTTCTTGGGCTCTCTGCACCAGCCAAACCTGGTCGTCAGGGTCTGAGCTGGACAGTACTCTCTCCCACTGCTCAGGGGAGAAGGGCAGGGGGGGTAGGTAGGGGGTTCTTATCACAGCCCCACATGATATGGTAGAGGGTGCCCGGAGCCTCGCAGAAGCGGCATTGCGAGGAGTACAGGGTGGGGGCCAGAATGTGAGCTCTAGTGGGGTGGGGAAAAGTGTTTGTTTGGATGCTCGTAGGTGGCGCTCTTGTTCTTTGGTGAGGCTTTTGTGCGCAGGAGGATATAGCGTTCGTTCCAGGCGGTAATGCTGCGTGATTTCGTAGAACGACGAGAGGGGCGTAGACCTGCCACTTGCTCGCCGAACTCCTGGCTTGCCCGGTGGGTCAACTCTCGGGCTCGCTGATGGGCAGCTTCGTTGCCAGACATGGCGGAGTGGGCTGGAGCCCAAATAATCCCCACCGAATGTCGAGGAGGATGCTCGAGTAGAATCTTTCGGACAGGTCGTGATATGCAACCGCTGGAGAAGGTTCTACATGCTTGTTGGCTGTCTGTGATAATTATTTTCTGCAGAGGTTTTGTGCAATGGCTAGGGAGATGGCCGCTTCCTCCGCCTGCAGAGAGTGGATGGGGGAATTGATGCGCATGTAACGAGGTTTAGGTTACAGAAACGACAGCGGTCATAGCTTTTCCGCCCTGATAGGAAGCAGCTTCTGTATAGACTGTGGCAGAGTTTCGGCCGTATTGATTAACAATCGCTTTCGCTCGAGCTTCCCTACGAGCCTCGTGATATGTCGGATGCATGTTGCGTGGCAGTGGGGCCACATCGATGAACTTGTGAACCTCATGGGGAAGCTGAGTCGCATCGGCCTGCGGGTGTTGCAGAGAACAGCGCAGGTGAAGTTGAGACAGAATGGCTCTACCGGTAGGGGTACAGCTAAGACGTAAGAGTTGGCTCAAATGGTGGGCTTCGAATAGTTCAGCTAAGGTAATTCTGGACTCCCAACAGCAGAGTTTCTGCGTTGAGGTGGTAACAGGTAGTCCTAATGCTACTTTGTACGCCTTGTGTATCATCGCTTCCACCTTTTCTTTTTCGGTCTTGGAGAGTATGGCGTAGGGGAGGGAGTAAGTGACCCTAGATACTACGAAGGCTTGAACCAGCCTGAGTACATCCTCCTCTCGCATGCCCCTCGTCTTGGTACTAATCATCCGGATCATTTGGGGGACCTTGCTCTGTGGTGTTCTTAAAACCTGTGTGAGCAGTCAACAGCTCCGATTTCTGCGGCGAGCATTCTAAGCCACACTGCCGTGTGTATTGGATGACTACATCAACCGCCTGTTGGAGATTATTCTCCATGTCCCCTACTGATCCATGAATGGCCGTATGGTAATATCGTCCGCATATAATCCATGGCGTATGCCTGGTATAGTGCCAGGAGCGGAAGGAGACCAATCAGGGCTATGTTGAATAGCAATGGGGACAGGACACCACACTGGGGTGTGCCCTTGTTTCCGAAGGCGAAACTGTATCTGATGTCAGGTCAACCCACCTTCAGAATAGCTTTTCGGCCGTCAAGGAAGTCTCGAACGTAGGTGTAGGTACGTTGCCCGCAGTTTAGGCCGTTTATATGTTGAGTATGGCTGTGTGGCTGACATTAATCAAATGCCCCTTTTAAATCTAGGGCTAGTATGGCTTTCGGGGTGGTCCCGAGACTGAGTCCACGTCGTCGGATGGGAGTCCAAACACACGAAGGTATCCTGGACGTCGGCGTTGAGTTCGTCGTCTTTCACGTGGGGAAGCATGGCGTCAAGCATTGTAGTCGGCCGTCTTGCGTAGACAAGCTCGAACGGTGTCATCTGCGTAGTTTCCTGGATAGCCGTGTTGTACGCAAACGTGGCATACTGGTAGGACTTTGTCACAAGTCTTATGTTCAACGGTCGACGTACAGTACATAGACAGCATTATCCGCGATTGTCTCATTCGGGCGTTCCGTTAGTCCGTTCGTTTGGGGGTGATACGCCGTTGTTCTTCGGTGATCCGTGTTGCTGTAGCGTAAGATTCCTTGCATGAGCTCCGCAGTGAAAGCCGTTCCGAGGTCCGTGATTAGGACTTCAGGGGCTCCATGTCAAAGCACAACTTGGTTTATGAAGAACTTGGCGACTTCTTGTGCAGTCCCCTCTCGGAAGAGCGGCGGTCTCTGCGTAGCCGTCATGTAGTCTGTTGCTTGCGACAATCTACTTGTTCTCGTATCGCGACATAAGGAACGGGCCCAGAAGGTCCCTTCCAATCTCTTGGAAGGGCCTCGATGGATTCGATGGCTAGTCGGGCGATCGGCTAGTCCGGCGGGTCTAGTCGGTGGCGTTTTTTGTCTCTGGCAGTCACGGCAGCTCCAGACATAGTGGGTGACGACACTGTCAAAACGACAGATTTTCCCAATAGTGCGAGCTGTGCCGAGATGTCCTGAATATGGGTCGTCGTGGCATGCTTACAAAATTTCGTCACGAAGGTCTGTAGGGATGACAAGAAGATAATTCGTTCTTGTTCCAGGGCTGAAATTCTCCTTTACGAGGCGGAGTTTTTTGAGGCTGAATGCTGGTGAGTTCTGTTTGAAGGCCCTAGGCACGGCGACGTTTTGTCCTTCGAGGGTAGTGGATCATTACGCGTAACTCGTGGTCGGCACGTTGCTGGGCGGCTAGGTCGCTCTCCGTCACGACTCCGAAGAATGCGCTGTCTTTGTCAGAGTCTTGCGGTGGTGGGTCGACGGGGGCGCGAGACAGGCAGTCGGCCTCGGAGTGTTTCCTCCCGGATTTATAGACTAGTGTAACGTCGAATTCTTGCAAGCGCAAAGCTCCACCTACCAAGGACAGCCAGAGGGGGGTCCTTCAAATTGGCGAGCCAACACAGCGCATGGTGGTCTGTCACAACCTTGAACGGTCTTCCATACACGTATGGGCGAAATTTCGAATTGGCCAATATAATCGCGAGGCACTCTTTCTCAGAGGCTGAGTAGATTTTTTCTTCCTTGGACAGACCACGGCTGGCATAGGCGATTACTTTTTCGCCCCCGCTTTGCTTTTGGACGAGGACGGCACCCAAGCCTATACCACTGGCGTCCGTGTGCATTTCCGTTTCGGCATTTCGTCGAAATACGCGAGCACGGGCGGGTTTTGCAGGCATTGTTGCAAGCTCGCAGAACGCTTTTTCTTGGGACGTTTTCCCAGCTGAAAGGGGGTGGCTAACTTTCGTCAAGCGAGTGAGTGGCTCTGCAATGCGTGTGGAGTTTGCGACGAAGCACCGGTAGTATTCGGTACAGTCTGGGAAGTTCGCTATGGCTGAAGTCTTCGCCGGGTGAGGCAGACTGCCGCGGCGTGGACGACATGGCCCAAAAATTTGAGTTCCTTCGTACGCGAAGCGGCACTTTTCAGACTTCAGCTTTAACCCCGACGTACGGGTGGCCTCGATTACAGACTGAACCTTGCAAGGTGTTCGTCAAACGTCCGGGAGAATTCCACAACGACGTCGAGGTATACGAGGCAGATGTACCACTTCAGGCCAGCTAGCACAGCGTCCATGACTCTCTGAAACTGTGCTGGCGCCGTGCATAGCCCAAACGGCATCACCTTAAACTCGTATAGGCCGCCGGGGTTATGAATGCACTCTTCTCTCGATTTCTCTCGTCCCCGTCAATGTGCCATTAGCCTGTCTTCAGATCCATCGATGAGAAGTACTTCGCGCGGCAGAGTTGGTCGAGGGCGTCGTCTATTCGTGCCAGGGGGTATGCGCCCTTTTTGGTTATCTTCTTCAATCACCGGTAGTCAACGTAGAACCTCAATGTGCCGTCTTTTTTCCTCACACGTACAACCGGAGCAGCCCAGGGGCTATTCGATGCTGTATAATGTCGTCACTGAGCATGTCTTCGACTTCTGTCCCGATGGCTTCCCGCTCGTGTGAAGACTCGCGGTACGGTGACTGTCGGGTAAGTCGTGCAACATCTTCGGTTAAAATTCGGTGCTTCAGCTAGGGGTTTCTGACGTAATTTTGAGTTTGACGAAAAGGACTCGCTGAAGCGACGCCGCAAATCCCATAATTTCTCCCTGTTTTCTTGCGGCAGCGCTGGGTTCACGCTCCCTAACACTCAAGGAATACGGGGCGCCGAAGCGGCAGTCAACAAGTGATGTGCGAAGGCGAGAGTCGACGATTCGTATGCCGCGGCATTTGCTGTGCGGTATTTATCACTCGGCGCGAGGGTTTCTCGAATAGTCTAATTGCATCCAGAACACTGTAGATCAACGAAGATTATTCTAGGCTGTTCACGTTAGTTCGGAACGCTCTGCCTATCAGAAGAGATAACACATGCGGCACAGAAAGAAAGAATGGAACACGCGCTTCCCTTGGCAGGCAGACAACACCGATAACACAGAGCGGCGCACCCGGCCGGCAAAAGCAAAACACAAATAAACAAACCCGATGCATGGTTCGCGACAATATATTCTGGGTAGTAATTCAGCGGAATTATTGAATCCAAGGCTAAAACATAAGGACTATATTGTCACGAAGACAAGGACGATGCAGTTGTCTTGAATGAGAAACACGTTTATTGGAGCGAACTTGTGCTCCCCTAACAACTCAAAGAATACGAGGCGGCGAAGCAGCGGTCACAACAAGTGACTTGCGTCGGCGAGCGTCGCAGAATCGAATACCCCGGCGTCTGCTCTGCCGGCTTTTTATCTTTCGGCGCGCGTGGTTCTGGAACCGTCAATTCGCATCGAGAGCATTGTAGATCCAAGAAGATAATTCCGGGCTGTTCACGTTGCATCGGGATGCTCTCCCTATCAGAACAGATAACACATGCGGCACAAAAAGAAAGAATGGAAACACGCGCTTCCCTTGGCACAGAGATAACACAGACCGGCGCAGCCCGGGCGGTAAAAGCAAAACACAAATAAACAAACCCAATGCATGGTTCGAGGCATTACCCCCCCCCCTCTAAGAGTGCATCGACCCGATGCTAACATAAGCGACAGTCCGAACAAATAAAAATAAAAGTTCGTCATCGTCTGTAGAAAGGTTTTAAGCGAACCACGTGAGGACGACTTCGGGCAGCGTGTGTCGTCGTGATGTGCCGGAGTCACCATCGGGGATCACTTCGTAGGTAAGTTGGCCAACACGTCGTAGAATCTTGTAGGGTCCGAAATATCGTCGCCAGAAGTTTCTCACCAGTCCGCGTCGTCGGATGGGAGTCCAAACCCACACACGATCCCCTGGGTGGTACTCGGCGGCTCGGCGTCGGAGGTTGTAGCGGCCGGCATCCACCAGCTGCTGGTCCGTTATACGAACTCGAGCTAGCTGGCGGGCCTCCTCCGCACGCTGGAGGCATCCTTGGACGTCGGCGTTCAGGTCGTCGTCTTCTACGTGAGGCAGCATGGCGTCAAGCATTGTAGTCGGCAGTCTTCCGTAGACGAGCTCGAACGGTGTCATCTGCGTGGTTTCTTGAATAGCCGTGTTGTACGCAAACGTGACATACGGGAGCACTTCGTCCCAAGTCTTATGTTCAACGTCGACGTACATGGACAGCATATCTGCGATTGTCTTGTTCAGACGTTCTGTTAGTCCGTTCGTTTGGGGGTGGTACGCCGTCGTTCTTCGGTGATCCGTGTTGCTGTAGCGTAATACTCCTTGCATCAGCTCCGCAGTAAATGCCGTTCCGCGGTCTGTGATTAGGACTTCTGGGGCTCCATGTCGCAGCACAACTTGGCTTATAAAGAACTTCGCCACTTCTTGTGCAGTCCCCATCGGAAGAGCGGCGGTCTCTGCGTAGCGCGTCATGTAGTCTGTCGCTACGACAATCCACTTGTTCTGTGATCGTGGCGTAGGGAACGGGCCTAAAAGGTCCGTTCCAATCTGTTGAAATGGTCTCGATGGGACGGCGATCGGTTGCAGAAGTCCGGCGGGTCTTGTCGGCGGCGTTTTTCGTCGCTGGCAGTCACGGCAGCTCCGGACGTAGTGGGTGACGTCAGAGGTAAGGCCGGGCCAGTAGTACCTCGCCTTGATTTTTCCGATAGTGCGGGCTGTGCCCAGATGTCCGGAAGACGGGTCGTCGTGGCACGCTTCCAAAATTTCGTCACGAAGGTCGCGGGGATGACGAGAAGGTAATTCGCTCTTGTTCCGGGGCTGAAATTCTTCTTCACGAGGACGGAGTTTCTCAGGCTGAATGCTGGTAAGCTGCGTTTGAAGGTCCTAGGAACGGCAACGTTGCATCCCTCGAGGTACTCGATTATGACGCGTAAGTCGGGTCGGCACGCTGCTTGGCGGCTAGGTCGCTCTCCGTCACGATCCCGAAGAACGCGCTGTCTTCATCAGAGTCTTGTGGTGGCGGGTCGACGGGGCCGCGGGACAGGCAGTCGGCGTCGTAGTGTTTCCTGCCGGATTTATAAACGACTGTAACGTCGAACTCCTGCAGGCGCAAGCTCCACCGCCCAAGACGGCCAGAGGGGTCCTTCAAATTGGCGAGCCAACACAGCGCATGGTGGTCTGTTACAACCTTGAATGGCCTTCCATACACGTATGGGCGAAATTTTGAAATTGCCCATATAATAGCCAGGCACTCTTTCTCAGAGGCAGAATAGTTTTTCTCCTCCTTCGACAGACCACGGCTGGCATAGGCGATTACCCCTTCGCAGCCGCTTTGCTTTTGGACAAGGACGGCACCCAAGCCTATATCACTGGCGTCCGTGTGCATTTCCGTTTCGGCATTTTCGTCGAAATGAGCGAGCACGGGCGGGGCTTAGCAGGCGTTTTTGCAGCTCGCAGAATGCTTTTTCTTGGTCGTTTTCCCAGCTGAAAGGGGTGCTATCTTTCGTCAAGCGCGTGAGTGGCTCTGCAATGCGTGCGAAGTTAGCGACGAAGCGCCGGTAGTATGCGCACAGCCCGAGAAATCTTCGCACGCCCTTCTTGTCTTTCGGCCTTGGGAAGTTCGCAATGGCTGAAGTTTTTGCCGGGTCAGGTAGGACTCCCGCGGCGTTGACGACGTGGCCCAAGAACTTGAGTTCCCCGTATGCGAAACGGCACTTTTCAGGCTTCAGCGTCAACCCCGACGTACGAATGGCCTCGAGTAGAGACTCCAACCTTGCAAGGTGTTCGTCGAAAGTCCGGGCGAATACCACTACGTCTTCAAGGTATACGAGGCAGGTGTGCCACTTAAGGCCAGCTAGCACAGTGTCCATGACTCTTTGAAACGTCGCTGGTGCTGTGCACAGCCCAAACGGCATCACCTTCGTATAGGCCGTCTGGGGTTATAAATGCAGTCTTCTCTCGGTCTCTGTCGTCCACTTCAATTGGCCAGTACCCGGTCTTCAGGTCCATGGATGAGAAGTACTTCGCGTGGCAGAGGTGGTCGAGGGCGTCGTCGATTCGGGGGAGGGGGTACACGTCCTTTTTCGTGATTTTGTTCAGTCGCCGGTAGACAACGCAAAACCTTAATGTTCCGTCTTTTTTCTTTACGAGTACGACGGGCGCAGCCCAGGGGCTTTTCGATGGCTGTATAATGTCGTCGCTGAGCATGTCGTCGACTTGAGTCCGGATGGCTTCCCGTGAAGAGACGCGGTACGGTGACTGTCGGGTAGGTCGGGCTCCATCTTCGGTTATTATTCGGTGCTTCGCTAGAGGGGTCTGACGTAGTTTTGCGCTCGACGAAAAACATTCGCTATAGCGACGCAGCAAAGCCAATAATTTGTTCCGTTGTTCTTGCGGTAGCGCCGGATTCACGTCGAAGGGCTGCGGGAGCTTGAAGGTTTCTACGGGTGTGCGTTCAAAGTCGGCGACCGCGGTCACGTCACTTGCTTCTTGCGTTTCTTCGAGGAAGGCAATTGCCGCGCCCTTGTTTAAATGCTGGTACTCCTCGGTGAAATTAGTAACCAAAATGTGGGATTGGTGTTCTTTGAAGCGCGCAATGCCTCTTGCGACAGACACACCACGGTCGAGAAGCACCCTTTGATCAGTGTCTACGATAGCGTCGACGTCAGGAGCAGCATCTTCACAGTAGACTGCGACCATCAAGCTTGCGCGGGGTGGCAGGGTGACACGTTCAAGACAACTGCATCGTCCTTGTCGGCGAAGCAGCGGTCAACAAAGTGACTTGCGTCGGCGAGCGTCGCAGAATCGAATACCCCGGCGTCTGCTCTGTCGGCTTTTTATCTTTCGGCGCGCGTGGTTCTGGAACCGTCGATTCGCATCGAGAACATTGTAGATCCAAGAAGATTATTCCAGGCTGTTCACGTTAGATCGGGATGCTCTCCCTATCAGAACAGATAACACATGCGGCACAAAAAGAAAGAATGGAACACGCGCTTCCCTTGGCACAGAGATAACACAGACCGGCGCAGCCGGGCGGTAAAAGCAAAACACAAATAAACAAACCCAATGCATGGTTTGCGGCAATATGTTTTTAATTGTTGAGGGTACCGACAGCCAATTATTTTTGTTGAACTACTTCCAGGTGCGCAGTGAAACGGCGTGGTTCGGTCGGTTCTGTAGCCCTGACTGCACTGCCACCAAAAGTTGTTCATGAGATACAGCGTCGTTATCGCGCTTTGTCTATGTGCATTGAAGATGTCGCCCCAACGACCATCACTGGAAAACGTTGTACCGGCACTGGAAATAGGGAAATATGCTGTAGTCCGCTTTCCTTCTGCGATTGATTTAATTCTATCCTCAATACTAAAGCCTCTGTTGATAGCCGGGTATGTGGTGGTCAATCTATAATAGAAGGGTGTGTGGGCCTCTCCTCAACGCGAGAAGACAAAGAAGAAGCATCAGCTTTTGTGCCACCCATACAAGCTGCCGCTGTTTTTGCTTCGAGGTGAGAATATAATCTAGCTTCGCGTAAGGAAACAGGACTCCATAACGCTCGAATCTCAGCTCGCTGCAGTGTGTCAGCTTTCATCACGGTAGCCTCTTCCTTCGCTAACGTTTATTTTTGTGTGTGAGGTTAGCTGTTCAAGGGCTAGTCTAAGGTAGTGTCTCTTATCAAAGCAACAGTGAGAATTACCGTCAGGAATTTCTAACGGCACTCGCCTCTGATTTGCTAAGCACGCCACCCGGGGATTCTCTGCGACAAATATTCCCCGACAACTCGTTCTTACAGCTGCTCCTGTGGCGTGTGTATTATAGCACCTGAATTGAAACGAAGAGGCCCAGGTTCGAGTCCGGCATGGGAAAAATATTTATTTCGCTAGTCGTGATTCTGTTAGTGTTTTTATTTTCGTTATGGTCATTACTATATCAAGCGATCGACGCACAGGACTACTAGAATGCGCTGGATTAGGCTAATATCGGTTGTGGTCTGCGTCGTTGAGCTGGGTTATGCTAGATTCGCTTCAGATGGGGTGGATATTGGTTGGTATACGTTCGGTAGCGTAGAATAGGTTGGTTCAAGTTTGGTTAGGAACGGGGCGGGTAGGTTATGTTAGGTTACGTTGGGAGGTAATTTTTCAGTGAATTTGAGGTCAGCCAGCTTTTATTAAAACTGCCGTGAGAATTTCCCGGAGGTAATTCTCACGGTTCTGTACAGCTGGACGCAAAGAATAGCCAGTAACTAAAAGGACACGACCCAAGGGCGCCCTCATGTCGCGTCCTTTTACAGTGCCCTGTCTATTCTTTGCGCTCAATAGTACAGAACCATGGAATGCCAACTAGAACAATCGAGCACGTTTCTCAATCGCAATTCTCTCGGCTGGCATCAGAAAAGACGCAGCCTTAATTTAACATAAGCTAAATGCACAACATTTTTTGGTGGCCATAGCTCTACTGAGGTGTTGCAAAGGCAGGTGAACGGTTCTTTCGATTTTCTTTTTTTTTTTTTTTGAGACTGTGTGGGTCAAAAATATCTTGGCAGATGTTCCTCCTGCAGTTTTGTCGTAACACTGCTGCGGTTGTTTTCGTTGAGATTCGGTGTTTTATTTTCCTTGTGGAAGCAAAACTACAAAAATATATTTTATAGCAATTTCATGTCATCAAAAACAGTAGCCCGGAGGCATGTTATACGCATTGTTTATGATCAAGATGGCGTGACTTCAAGCGGCCCTTTCCAACTGAACGAAATTTTCTGTGCAGCGTCCATTTAATGACGCGGGTATGACAAACTACACTAGTGAGATATTTTGGCTTTTTAGTGGCAATTTTCTTTGTTTCTCGCTGTTTGTTTCGCAGGAAGAGTCAGGGGATTACGTTCACTTCAGCGGGCCACGACGAACAGCTCAATGTCAAAATCAAGAATCAACGAGTTGAGCGTCTCCGTATTAGGCCTGGGTGTAAGCGTAATTCTCTTCGCGACAATCGTGATTGCGCTGACTCAGTTTATTCAAAACAGGAACGCAAATGTTCCCAAGAACCTTGTATGCAACAACCCATCCTGCGCCGAGTACGCTAGGCGAATCCGCGAGAGCATCAACCTGTCGGTCGACCCGTGTGCCAAACTGTACAGGCACGTGTGCGACGGCTGGGATGCAACGCACGAGGGCTCAGTTCTTGAATACGAGCACGTGCAGTTAGCGAGCGCGTATCTGCGGAACCTTCCGGCACCGAGAACAGGCCAAAGCCCGCTCCAGAAAGCTGCGGTGTTCTTCCGGTCGTGTGAAGACGTGTTCCACAGCGACCGGGACGGAACACCCATGCTGCAGTCTTTACTCTTAAAGTGCGGCGTCAGTTGGCCAGTGCCGAAGGTCGACCCAGACGTGGTTGCGGCCGTCATACGGCTGCACAGACTGTTTGGCCTGGCCACGTTGCTTTTGCTCACCAAGAGCAGCGATTCCGACGGGAACGCGAGCGTGCATATTGCGCCCTCTCCGGCAGTGCGGATAATGAAGCGCAAGCGTGATGCCGCGATTGCCGCACGACTGCACGAGCAGCACTTCAGCTCTTTGAGGAATTACTTGGCCCCGCGTAACGCGGTTCGACTGCAGACTTACAGAGAGTTTATAGATGTCGAGAACTCCACTTTTGAGTACCTCGATCGCAACTTTGGCGACCAAGATTCAAACGTGGTCGACTCGCTCGAGGCGCTGGCAGAGATCACATACTCGATTAGCGCGGAGTACTGGCGACGCACGCTTGAGAAAGAGCTTGGCATGCGGGTGCGGGGCAATACTATTCGTGTGCGCGTCGTTAGCTTGGTGCACCTTCACTCGTTCAACAGCCTACTGGCTGAGTTGGGACAGGAAGCGGTCTTGCTGTACGTCGGCTGGGTCGCACTGCAGTTCATTGGGCCTTATGTCAGCCGACACCTTGCTGAGCTCGCCCGTCTCGGAAACGGGGAGAACGAGCGACAAGAGCGGGTTTCGCAGTGCCTCTCGCTGACCGAGCGCTTCATCGACTGGAACTTGTTGGGCAGCCACTCTGCCGGACTGAATGACTCGTCGCGGTCACCTCTGGTGGAGCTCGTCCAGGCAATAGGAGAGAGCCTCCGCTCGGCGGCCCGAGGCGCACCTTGGCTGTCCAAGTTTGTCGGCGACTTGCCAACCACCTTCACAGTCGATTACGCCATTCCTTCCGCCGAAGAGGAGCAGAGTGACTTTGCCTCAGCCGACGACATGTCTTCTGACCTGCTGCTCAACTGGATCAACGTCACGCACCGACGCGGGGAAACCCGGGACCCCGTGGTTATTAACGCAGTTAGACACGACCACCTCCCGATTGAAAAGATGCACTTTTTGCGAGCTGTGAACGGAACTCTCATGGTGCCAGCCGGGTATGCTTCGCCGCTCCTCTTCGAATCGGAGCTGGTCCCGGCCGTTCGTTTCGGCTCCTTCGGATTACTGGCTTCTGTCAGCATGTTAGAGGCAAGTGGCGAAGCACATCGGCTATCGGATTTTCTACTCCACAAGTGAGCTCAGACCCAAAGTTAATAGGTTTCAGTTAGTGCAAAGATATGATGTAGCTTACAGGAATTGTAGAACTCCGTAACGAGCAGATTTACGAAGCACAAAAGGAAGTTTTCAATTGTTGCTCGTTATCGCGATTTCGAATAAACAAAAGTTTATTTGGGTTGCTATGAAACCTGCTCCTACTATGGGATCAATGTGAAACGTATGAATAAACTGCAAGTTAGCTGCTGTAATGGTGGGGCATGCAGCTCACCGTTTCACGGAAATCAGCCAAACTTTACCCCTAGTTCTACTTTACTGTCAAAGAAATGTTCACGTGAGCTGCTCACTGCAGTTATAAGCCTAGTTGGTGTACGGAACAAAGGAGGTGCAATATTTCTGGCATTATGGAAGCGAAAATGTCAGCGATATCTGTAGTCGCAAACTGAAGAAGCGAAAGGTGCACAAAAAGGACAGGATGGATAAGCGGCACAGATGAATGTGAAGGTGTTTCACATTTGTGTTACTTAAAGACAATTAAATAGTCTAGCAGTGGCTCACGTAACATGATCACCATGTCCAGGTTTTTTCTCTTGTTTTTGTTTCTTATGAGTAAATGGTGTGAGCTTGAAAGCTTCCTTCCAACACTCAGTTCGATCTACAGTATTTTGTTTAACCCCGCGTTCCATGGGTGGCATCTGCAGCATAGCGTTTCACACTAATATATACTAGAAGGAGACCTCGATCTAGTGTTTAGGCGAGCCGAGCTTCAGTGTGTGTGCCGTCATGTACCGGGTAGGCACGTTCCGGTTGTTTTGGCATGGCTCATGAGCAGGCTTACGGATACAGGCCTGTGGATGCAATAAAGCAACAATATTATTGCAAAAGGTTATTTAAAATTGTTCATCACTACAAAAACTGAGCTCCATACAAATATTTGTTTGCCAGGTATTATTTAGAACCTCCATGCAAAACGAGCAAGAAGAATGTTGCCATTTTTTATGTTGGTTTCGAGACCAAAAAAATCCATATGGAAAGCCAAGTCAAGTAGGCAAGGAAGGTTGCTCGGTGTCTGGGCGGTATGGCGGTTCCAGCGAGGGCGTGACGGAAGTTGCAGATTTTCCTGTACAGTATGTATAATTGCAATGAAAACATTTAGCGTACAATAAAAACCCATGACCTGCAGCGTAAAAGCCAACTGCACTCAAAATTTAAACCTCTTGAAAACGTTATTTTCGTATAGCGTGCGTAAATACAATGCAGTACACGTATCCGCGGCGCAAACAACCACCAAACACCGGCGATTTAGAAACCAAAAAAAATTGACAAGATTGTGGGCATTACTTCCAGGCGGAAGTGACGTTACAGACGGCCCAGCCGGCGAGCGAGCCGCCGCCAGCGGTAGGCCGGGCGCAGCAAAGCTGCCTGCAAGGCTTGGAGAAGCGCGCCGATCGGAGCTTGACCGGTTCTCCTGGCTACCCGCAGGAGAAAGTGCAGGGCCGGCCGCAGTGATTTGCGCTTCGCGGCTGTTAGCGCGATCCGCTGGCACGTGCAGCGTCGCCTGCGACGGAGTTATTTTAAACGTTGCTAAATAATTAACAACGCATTCCACGGGGCTACCAGTCGTGTCTCGATGTGATGGTAATTACTGTGGGTTCAAAGTAAGTTTCGCCTAGGTGAAATTTGAGCCCAGTTGGCCTTTACGGGTATTTTGCACAGAACAGTTTCGGATGGGTGCCTATATCTCATCTTCCCTTGTCAGCTATTCACCCTGTCAGCAGTTATTTTGCTAGTAAGAAAATGTGAATGGCCCGTCAGAAGTACCTATTAATGCGTTGTCTAAATACGATACTTTACAGGCTATAAAATAGCCGGCAGCTTTCTTAACAAGACTGATCACATGCGGTAGAAATCACATTTCCGTTTCCAACAGAGCATTCCAATGTGGTTTGGCTCCGTGCGCTTTAAGCGGATATAGGTGAAGGTGGTTAAATAAGCCGACACAAAATGTGCGCTAGTACAACCCAACATCGGCATCTGTTTCCGCAAAGGAACAGAAAGTATGTGTCGTAAGTTTGTATTATTTGATGAAACCTCGTAGCCGCAAATTTAACCCGAAATATGACCATGATGACGCGTCGTGTTGAAGGAAAACATTAAATTACCGTAGTTTTTTTTTCAAATGCTATTTAAAAAGCAACAGGCGAGCATTGTATTTTTTCCAGACGGGGAACTTCTTCACTACACTTCTCCAAGAGGCGCCTGTGTTCCATCGCCCAATATTTCTCGATAATTCCCAGCGTGTCTTCTTTTGGAATTTACTGTGCAAGCGAGTACCGGATAGTCGACTGTGGTCCATGATAGCTGTAATACAAAGTGTAAAATGCCAAGACAGACGTGCGTTCTGTCGTTAAAGCTAAAGGAATCTAAGCATCTATGGTTCAAAACTTATGCCCGCACTCTTTCTTGTGCTCAGGTGCTGCTCAGTGCTGTCGCCAAAGAGCCCCGGAGCGAGCGACGACTGCTTCAGCTGTGGAACTGCTTTCTCAGCAACATGTCGGGAACGGGAGACCTGCGCGTCAAGCTCGGCCGCAGCATCAGCCTGTCGTTCCTGTGGCCAACATTCCTGGCGACACCCGGAGCCAGGGCGGCCGTCTCTCAGGCGCAGTCTCCGAGGATGCTGTTCTTCATTGCCTCGTGCTACACTCTCTGCGCAGGCCGGGCAGCCGATGGATCGAGAAACGCCATCGCGGCCGCTGCTGAGGCCGCGTGCAACGAGCCGTTCAGGCAGAGCGAGCACTTCGCGGCGGCCTTCAAGTGCGCGCGCGCACAGGCGGTGCCCGAGTGCGACTTCTTCTGACTCAGAGTTGCGTATTCAGAGCACATCATCAGCCATCCAGGCCTTACATTATAGAGCATTATTTTTTTCCGTTTTGGGAACACCTATGTATTTATTTACTGAAGGTAATAGTCACTAAACCAACGGGTACACAGAATGAAAATATTACAGGATATTGGGATTGCTTAATCGCTGAGCGAACACTGTGCTGTTCTTGCTAATTTTGAATAATAAAGCTAAAACGTTGATGAACATAAACCTCCTAGCATAATTTAGCAATTTAGCATTATTTCTACTTTAACAGCACGAAGGCACGGAAGGCGTAAAGAGCGACAACATATATTGCTTGGTCTTGGCGTATCTTACTTGGATGATATCTTCATGGTGTGTGCAGTGTGCTTAACGTACTATATATATTGTGCGGTGGTATTAGGCCTGTGGTCTAAAGCGTAAACATGACCATGGGTATGGATGATAACAACGATGGTATTGCGTGAAAGGTGTACCGACTTGAAAGACAGGCTGTCGCCCGGCGAGCCATATGCACGTCTGATGTGCAAACTCCCTGACATAATTTAGCATTATTTGTACTTTAACAGCGCGAAGGCACCGAAGACGCAAATAGCGACAAAATAAATATTTCTTGGTCTTGGATGATATCTTCATGGTGTGTACAGTGTGCTTAACGTATTAGTGTGCGGTGGTATTAGGACTGTGGTCTAAAGCGTAAACATGGCCATGGGTATTGATAACGATGGTATTGCGTGAAAGCTCCTCGCGTCTTGAAAGACAGGCTGTCGCCCTGGCCCGCCATATGAACGTCTGATGTCCAGCCGGCCGTTGAGTCTACATGTACGTATAGAAAGGGCGCACCACCGCAAGCTCCCCGTTGTTCTTTTCCATAAAACGGGCGAACCATCGCTGTTATTGTGTGTCAACGCTACGAAACACATTTGCAGGACAACGTAATCTTGCGGGACGAAGCCGCTGGCTCGCGCGTCTTTCATGAAGGCAGCCGCATACCATGCAGAGAAGGCGCTCTGTGGAACGTCGTGTGGAGTTGGTGCATCAAATCATAACCATTTTTCTCTGCTAAAGCAAAAACTGTTCCGATTAAACTTTCTGAAGTCAACTGCGATGATTTGTACAAGTGAATACCTCGTATAAGATATTTTTACTACGAGCACAACAATGGAAATTTATGGGTGAATAGGCCTCCTGCGCTGCCCAGGGGGCGCTGCGCAAGCGGCTTCCGGGCAGTACTTCCGGGTAGTACAAAGCTGCGCGGGTCCCATAGGATCGCGTGTTGACAGAAGCAAAATGAGCTCGATGTTCCCGATTGTTTGGCGACATGGTCACTAGCCCATCCCCGACGAGTCCGGTCTCTTCCGGCGATCAACTTGGCATTAGGGGGAAAAGCTTTGCAGCACTAAATACGTTTACAGCGCCGACGAAAGTGCCGGGACGGTGACGGCGTTCTCCCACTCGCAGGTTCACTGACCATTTGAAGTGAAACTTCTAGTTTAAACTAATACTCTAGGTGACAAGGACTTTTCAGCAACAGCCGATCGAAAAATAAGAGGGTCGTAATGGGCGATGATCGCGCTTTAAAAAAAGCCCGCGAGTCCAGCGGACCGCTGGCTCCTGTTCACATGCTACATCATCGATTCCCAGTGTCGCTAGACGCTCTTTTGCGTACGTCTATGTACTATGCGCGGAGTGCACTTTTATTAAACAAACAAGTGCTCGTTTGCGTCGCCGTTTCACGAACACATGGTGCAGCGTTTGAGCTTGCCGTTTTGTCCTGCGTGTCTCAATGGCGCAAAATGCAGCAAGCGTCACATCGCGAAGCCTGAAATCTGTTTTGCGATTCCGAAATTAGTGGCGAATAAAACAAGGTGGTCGGGCGAAGGCAACCGATAGAGTCAAAGCCGCTCGCTTTCCTTGTTTGCTCTGGTACAATTTACTTTTGTGCAATGCTTTACGCCGCCGGCAGGAATCTTGCGCTTTTTGGATAAACAGTGCGCGGTGCATAAGGGAACGAGCGCACGACCCTCCCCGTGCGGCTGCGATTCGCCGCCGATAAAAAGTTGCGCACAATGTAACCGCGAAAGGGCAAGGTCAGGCTAGAATGATTGTCAGCAAATTAAAAAAGAAACGTCCGGCTCCAGGTTTCGATCCGCGGATTGCGGCCGCAGCGCGACGCTAGGCCACGGACCGAGTGATGCATGACGCGCCTTATATCTTTAACGCCAAACTACGACGGCGTGCGTTGGCGACGCGCGTTATAGCGGCTTGATAACTGCGTGGTGTACTGATACTACAAACCCGATGGAAGAGATGGAAGAGAAGGCGGCAAAAGCGCCGCAAGCGGGCCGACAACCGTGCGGGTGGGGGGAATTTTTCGGGAGGGGGCTTTGCTTGCCCGTAGCACGCAAAGCGGAAAAAGCTGCGGAGAAAGGGAGGCAATAGCGAATTGCCAATAATATTTGATTTCAATAATCTGCTTTAACAAAATTCTTGCGGGAGGAGATGAAGTGTGAAGATGGCGGACAATTCAGCGACCGGCGGACCGCTGGCTCGCCTGCTGCGGTGCGCCGCTCTTTTGCGTAAGCGCGTGCACTTTTATTAAACAGTGCTCGTTTGCGTCGCCGTTATGGTCAGCGTCTCGTTTTGTTGCTTGGCAAAATCAGCAAGCGTCGCTGCTGTTTTGCTAACTACATTCGGGCGAACATGAGGCCGCTCGCTTTCCTTGTTTGCTCTTACTTTAAACTACTCTTGCATTATATATTCCCAGTTCGTTAATAGTCAGCAACGTTTTGAATTGTAGGGCGTTCAACCAACGGCAGAGGACTCAAATCGTGATGATCGAATTGCCATAATATTTGTAATCTGGTGAAGTATGGCGGACAATCATGGCCCAATTCTCTCGCTTGTCTCGCTGCCTACGCCGTGTGGCGTGTCGGCGTTCAACCAACAGAGTGTGATGATCGGCTGGCCGCACGCCGTTATGTTATGCAAATATAAAATTAGACATCTTTGCAGGCAGCGGGCGGGCGATTTGGTGCTTGTTTAGCGTCCTTTAATAGCGCTTAATTTGTTTATTTGACGCTATTGCCTCACCTACTCGCTAGTATACATGTACCCTGCCGTTCGTAAATCGTGCGGCGTAAATCGTTACTCAAGAATCATTTAATTTGCGAAAATACAAAACAAAATTTTCACTCGTTTTCCAAGGCGGTGCCAGGCCAGCAGTGTCAGCTGAGTCGGCTGCGCAATTCTTGCGTTCGCTTGCACGCTCCCGCTGAAGCAACCTTTTGCAGTTACCAAAAGCGTTCCGTGTTTATGCTACTCGTGAACTTCCCTTTGCCGACCGCCCGCAAGAAAAAAGCGCTAGACACATGTGCGACTGGTTCACGCGATTCGCATGCGACTGATCATTACGACTTATTGTTAGGGCCGGTTTTGGCGGATCAGTAGCATGCGAATCGCGTGAACAAGTCGTACATGTGTTAGCGCTAAAAGAACGGCAATAGTCGTCAGGAAGTTAGACCACCCGACCTGGCGATACTGTCCAACGCCGCGATCCGCGACAGCTCGCTCAAAAGAAAGCCGATAAATCGGCTTATTTTAGCGGATATTATTTTGTTTAGCCTCTGCATCTACTTTAAGGGCTATTCCATACAGTAAACAGTCATTTAAACGCGCCACAAAGCGATTAAACTAAGTACAACCATATTTCACTCTGGCTTGTAAATGAAAACACATGGAGGGCTGCGAGGGTCGTCTGCTTTTGTACTACCCAGAGGCGTCGGCCGCTAGGGGCGCTGCATGTCGCCAAAACTCCAGCGCAGGAGGCCTATACGGGCCGGAAAGAAGATTATTCCGAATTTGACAAATGTTTTCTCACACAATACTCTGTTTTTTTTAGTCTGAATATGTTTTGGCAAATTTATCAGTATGGAATTTTTCACTAAAGGAAGAAAGTTGCAGGGACATCTACGTTTGTATCCTAAGATGTAAGGCGTGATAGCGGTACTTCGAATCCCACAATGCCTGTTCGTGCGCAGTTGCGGCTTTCTTATCTATTCTTCCCAAGCAGTAAAGGTCATGGAAACGAGAAAGACTGGCAACGAGAGTTTTTAATCGCCGTGTCCCAGGAGAGATAAAGGTTCTCTGCGCCTCTGGGGCTTAAGATGTGGGCGTGAAAGGTTGCGGGTGCCTGGTGCTGGTAAGTTTAAGCGAAAAGGAGTCAGTGTCAGTGTATCGAAATGTTTATTCTGTATGTCTAGGCCGGGCTGAACAGCTTTGATTTTTCCCAGGAGAGAGAGAGACAGAGAGAAGACCTATGTTCGGGAAGAAATACTTGTGCTGGTTCAGGAAAATGTGGTAAAGAGATAGCAGTGAGCTCACAGGTGGAACCTCAGTCTACGGCACCATATCCAGCAGCTTCTTTTCTTACCCTCTCGATGAGCTCGCGATGATCTTGAGGTAAGGAGCTGGTTTAATCGGCGTTCCATGCCTTGAAGAAGGGGAATACGTTTGAGGGGCTCTCCCTTGGCCATACCTTTGGACGTGGCTAGGTTGCGTGCAAGAAGGTGAATGTTTCCCCTATTCCCACCGCCTGTTCCCCTATTTTCATGTTACCACCGAACACCTTAACGCACATAGATTTTCATATACTTGTGTTCTTGTGTTGGTTTTTCGTCCAGATTGGTGGTGATTCTTTGGCATAGAGACCTTTATTTAGCAAGTGGAAAGATTCTGTTCCTAGGCGTAGACTGAGGATTCGTTCTTGTCGTTTTTCTAGGAGGGAAGTGTGGTAGTCGTGGTCACAAAGAGCGCGGAATGCCAGTTCCTCTGCCCCTTAAATACTGCGCCGTTCTCTTCCAGACCATTGGATCAGGGTGTCCAGGTGACGTTAACTTTCTGCATTATTGATGGCAATGTATTACCGACGTGATTAGGTATTCTGCCTTCAGAAAACTGAGCCCTTTGAGTCTTTAATGATGTTACGCTTCGGTTTGATACTTCAGCTATTCGGATTGTGAAGAGGATGGCTCCAACTTCCATTACTTTGTTCCTGTATGTTGGAGGGGTTCATTCAATCACAAAGATTGCCAGAGTAGTGAACTACGACAATCGATGCCTCGTGCTTTCGTACATCCCGCAGCCGGTGTATTCTGTGGTCTCATGGTATTGGAACTTTCCCCGAATGAATTTCATGCTGCCGCATCGTCTCTGCTTGTGTAGGCTTGGATCCATATTTTTGGTAGAGGAGAGTTTTTATGCGGGGTCGTAGTATCGGTGCCATGTCTATCATGGCGAGCAATAATTTCTTTTCAAAGGAGGGGGTAGGAGTGCCTGTCTGTTCTTGTGTGTTTGTGGGTGCCTGTTTGGGGTATCTGTTTCTTTTCAAAGGGAGCATAATGGTCCCCCTTGATTTTGTTTTACATCCGCTTTCTTGGTGCTACGAGAGGGATTTCTCCGAGTTCTTGAAATGCGTTAGGAAGACACAAGTTGAGGACATATTCATACTCATTATCACCAACATCCTGTTAAGGACGACTGACACAAAAATTTCTGCGCTCTCCACTTTGGACGTAGAAGAGCCTGCATGATCCCTGTGTCTGCAGTGGCCAGGTACTTCCCTGGAACATACTTGACAGTGAACTGATATCGCATGAGCCTTATGCGGAAAGCAAAACTGTTCAGCCCGGCCTAGACATAACAGAATAAACATTTCGATACACTGACACTGGCTCCTTTTCGCTTAAACTTACCAGCACCAGGCACCCGCAACCTTTCACGCTCACATCTTAAGCCCCAGAAGCGCAGAGAACCTTTGTCTCTCCTGGGAGTCGGGGCGATTAAAAACTCTCGTTGCTAGTCTTTCTCGTTTCCGCGGCCTTTACTGCTCGGGAAGCATAGATAAGAAAGCCATACCTGCGTACGAACACGCATTGTGGGAGTCGAAGTATCGCTATCACGCCTTGCATCTTAGGATACAAACGTAGATGTCCCTGCAACTTTAAAAGAATCACCAACGATGTGGACGAAAAACCAACACAAGTATTTGAAAATCCATGTGAAATACATTCATGTGAAATCCATCTGAAAATTCATGTACGTTAAGGTGTTCGGTGGTAACATGAAAATAGGGGAACAGGCGGTGGGAACAGGGGAAACATCCACCCTCTTGCACGCAACCTAGCCATGTCCAAATGTATGATCAAGGGAGAGCCCCCTCAAACATAACATATTTCCCCTTCTTCAAGGCATGGAAGGCAGATTAAACCAGCCTGCTACCTCAAGATGGGAGGTTCCCGTTTGAACCCCTTCCCACTTCATCCTTCCCGCTTGTTCCCTCCCGTTTCAGCCCGGCGCAAAACGACCTTCCCCTTTCTTCCTTTCCCATTTCGCCGGTTCCCATTTGAACCCGTTCCCGTTTGAACCTTCTGGTTTGTTCCGTGCCGCTTCAACCCGGTACAAAACGCCCTTCCCTTTTCGTGTGTTCCCATTTAGTCCCTTCCCGGAATAACGAACCCAGTTTCGACTTAGGCGTGCGATTTTCGAAATTATCCTTACTTCCGACTGTATTTCAACCTCATAAAAAAAAGTTACGGCTGGCGGAGCCAAAGTATGCAGACGCCTTATTCACCTGCAACCTTTTCGCAACGGTCCGTTTAATGATACGCGGCGCAATTAAAAAATGACCGAACTTATAGAAATGTTATTTTGAAGCCTGTTATTTTAGGGCGCAGCCCTTTGGCGGCCGTTCTGGGCTCAGCAGGCGTCACCGTCCTAACTGAGTGAATGATGACGAAACGACGGGTGGAAGAAATGCTGTGCCCGAGGACGCGGGTTCGATTCTCGCCAGCGGTAGCCGTTTTCTTGATGGAAGAAACATCCCCCTCGCCAGGGGCACGATCAAATGCAGAGCATTTCCGGGGGCGCACGACGTTAAGTAGTTTGCTTACGTTAATGTTGTTGCACTTGTGGCAACTGCTGACGAGAGAGCGGCGGCGATGTAGTGCGG
This sequence comes from Haemaphysalis longicornis, assembly GCA_013339765.2. Classification (NCBI taxonomy): domain Eukaryota; kingdom Metazoa; phylum Arthropoda; class Arachnida; order Ixodida; family Ixodidae; genus Haemaphysalis; species Haemaphysalis longicornis. The sequence goes on from JABSTR010000396.1 coordinate 25,163, forward strand.
ATTCCAGCCTCGCCGGACACCCGCCTTTATCACCACGATCGCGCCAGCCGCTGCGCGATGCTGGACGATCACGATCAGCGCCACAGATGTTGTTGATATCCGCGACGCGCGCGCATCCCCCACCTGTTGGGCGCGAACCGACCGCGGAGAGAGCGCGCGATGCGAGCGGAGAGTAGGCGAGGAGGAGCGGGGCTGACCACTGATCTCCACTTAGTTGCTGGATGGCGCTTCGCCGCTGTCGCGCTAGAATTCCTGTATATGCTCCCTACGGGAGCACACTAGCGCTCGACAGACCACGGTAGCACCGCGCTTATGCGCTGCTTTCTGAATCAATCTGTCGCGCAGCTTATGCGAGGGCGCATTCGCAGTTACGATAGTTCGGCGATCAAATATCCGCCAGCCGAAGCCTAGTCAACCTCTCATTGGCTTGCGTTGGGGCTCAGGGGCACGACTGCTGTGGCCTCATCTGGCTTGCCAGCACGTCGTTTCCTTTTGGCACGACTGACGCCAAAACAGGTCTGCTCTATCGCGCATTCCGACCAGCGTTCTTAATTCCGTAACTGCCCACGATAAGCGTGCACGTCAGTCAGATCACGCCACAGCGTGTCCAGAAACCCGCCACGATCGCGCCACGCGTGCGCGATGCTGACGTCACGATCACGCCAAGATGTGTGATCCCGCGACGCGCGCGCCCCCACCTCTTGGGCGCGAACCGACCGCGGAGAGAGCGCGCGATGCGAGCGGAGAGTAGGCGAGGAGGAGCGGGGCTGACCACTGATCTCCACTTAGTTGCTGGATGGCGCTTCGCCGCTGTCGCGGCTAGAGTTCCTGTATCTGCTCGCTCCCGTAGGGAGCATATACAGGAACTCTAGTCGCGGCCGGGCGCGCGCACGGCCACCGGAAGTTCAACGGCTCGTCCCGGAAGTCGGGCGTCTGCTATGCTTTTCAACCGCTGATAAGCGTCCCCATTGGCTCATTTTGGCATTTTTTTATCACTTTATGGCATTTTGGCTATACACATCGCGTTCAGATCGCAACTTATGCTATACCGATACATGCGACGTTAATATGAAGCAGAATTTAATTGCGAAGGAGAACGAAAATGTCACTTGGGTCTTGGTTTGAGAGCAGACGACGCAGCTAGAACGGGATTTATGCTAGAAATTTACGCTAGAGATTTATGCTAGAAATAAAACAACGTGGCACGGCGTCAGGCTGTAGCCTAGTTCATGCGCCCGTTCTGTCAAAACAGTTGTCAGTAAAGTGGTCACTGCAAAGCCTGCTGCCTGGGGATGGAGCCCATTTGTCCCTTCCTAATACCCTGGTTACACGGGCTCAGTTAACCACGCTTGGGCGAACCGCGGTTAGACAAAACCGCAGTTTGCTGCGTTACACGACAGACGAAACTGCGGTTACGTCGCTAACCATGGTTAACGCAAACTGCAGCTTGGCCACCTCAGTTCGGTCACGCTAACCGCAGTTTCCGCCGCCGCAGTGCTCAAAATCGCACAAGTCAGATCGGACGCAAGTGCTTACCTGCCTATCAGCGGAGGCGAAAAAAAAATCACCTCGTTCGGAAGAGACGACGGTTCTCAAATAGTGGGCGCCCCAAAGCTGTCCCCAAGATTCGCGCTTGCGTTCTTTGCATGGCTCTCGCAATCAGCGCGACTGCCCGTCAGCAGCGGCTCGTTTCCCGATCCACCCGATCAACTACGACAAAAGCCGTGCTAAATTTGTAAATTCCGCGCGTCGTCCGCCAAAAATGGATATAGCAGGCAATCCTGAAGCGTTTTTCAGCACTCGGAAACGATCGGCGCCGCGTCGGCCGTGCCTGCATACACGCCGGCGCGCCTGCTCGCACGGCACTGCTAGCGGCCCGAACCGGCCCAGGCCACGGCAGCAACAGCTTATCGCATCGCCGCTCTTCAAAATCAATCTGATCACAGAAAAGAACTTCCGCATGCGAGAAATTGCTGTTAGTGCGGTGAAAAATTGTGCTATGGATTGTAATTCGCAGTTGTAGAGATAGCGGCGGTCAAATATCTACCGCGATGCTAAGTCGAAAGTTCCCAACACCGAACAGACCTAAGCAAACCAAGCCGGTTGCGAGCTGTTGGGGAAGCGCCTCTCTTCGCCGCACGCGAGTGCATTGCGTTTGGGTAAGAAGCGACTGCTTTAAGGATATTGTTTTTGTCTACACTGCTTCTCTTTTGTTTTTTATCGTGAAGTTAAAAGTGTGGTAATTTATTTTTGTTACGATCACAATCAAGTGACCGCGGTCACCAAAATTGCAATTTCGCTTGTAACAGCCAAAACCACAGTTTACGATAACCGCGGTTCAAGTTTAGTAACCCCGGGTAAACTTAACTGCGGTTACTTTCGCCGTGTAACTAGGGTATAAGTTTGCCACCGAACGCCGCTATAAATCCGGCTTAGAGCGAGGGAATCTGCGTAAGAAGAGGCACAGCTTAACCACACTGATTTGACATTTGCGTTTCGCTGCGTATCACGCACGTCGTACAAAATATTGTAATACTTCTAAGTGGAACGTCTTCCCAGACGACTTCTCTGGTCTGCTTGTGCAGTTGACGGCGCAACAAGCAGGCATTTTTGGCGGAATGCGCGCGAAAACAGCCCATACGTAGCATGCGCTATGCTGGAACGGCGGCCATTTGCACGACTTCCGGGACGAGCGCTCTAACTTCCGGCGGCCGCGCGCCGGAGAGCTCGAAGCGCCATCCAGCAACTCTAGTGGAGATCAGCGGGGCTGACGAGATAGCGCGGCGATGAGCGCGTTCCAGCCTCGCCGACAACCGCCTTTATCACGCCACGATCGCGCCGACAGGGCGCACCCAGGCGCACCTGCGAGCGATGCGGACAACTACGGACGCCAAGAACGGGTGACATCGTGATTTAAAGAAATGCTCTGCATTTAAAACAACACGTAGGTTGCTGGTTACGTCCGACCCCGTACAGCGTTGGTGAATTACGTACAGCTGAAACCACACCCTTCCGTCTTCTGCGTTGGTCGAGCGGTCTGGAACATGTTGCTCGCCTGCGTAGTCCGCGGCAGCGGTGATAGTTCCAGCCCCTACGGTTGGCTATACGAATGCACATGCACTTATATGCAACACATACAAAAAAAGAAAGGACGAGAATTAACAAAATAGAACCTTTCCGCGGTCGCAGTGCCAGTTTGTAGCGTCCGGACCTCTTGCCGAAAATGAAGTTGGGTGTTTTAACGAATGCAGCTATTAATTTATTAGGGGTAGTACAGAGCTACTGTTTTATTTCTACGCAGGAAAAAGATCTCGCGAAATATAATACATGAAAAAGCAGAAGCAAACATTTAGGTAGTTATCCGTCCATAATTTTAGCATAATTTTAGCACATCCGTCCATAGTTTTAGCATATCGTTGCCGTGTTTGCATCACCATTTACCGTGTTATCGGTTCGCACACCGTTTGCGGTTTGCGTATCCCGGCCGCCGCGGTGCAAGTAGCGACATCTGATGAATTAGTTTCAAAGCAAATCACGCATAATTTTGTTGCTGTAGTTCACATTAACTGTAGTTGTTTTGAGAATACTGTAGCCATCGCCTGTAGAGCTATAAAAAGAAAACGTGTCGGTGGCGTCATCTACCGAGTATAAGTTAGAGTCAAGGCGAAATAGAATTGGCCTCCGCGCTAAATAATTAGGCAAGAAATGAGTAAAATATGTTGTAGAACTTTCTCAATAACCTACACCATCTTGCCCAGCGCAATTTTGGAGGCTAAAAGCGCACTGCGAGCTCGCAAAGTTATCTGAACTACTTGAGGCGGGCGTTTTGGGAGCGGGTTGAAACGGGAAGGGTGTTTTGGGAACGGGTTGAAACAGACAGCGATCAAACGGGAAGGGCGTTTTGGGAACGGGCGCACGCGGGACGGGCCAAACGGGACGGGCGTTTCGGGAATGGGTTGTTTCGGGCTACACCCCTCAAGATCACCGCCAGCTCATCGAGAAGGCAAGGAAAGAAGCTGCTGGATATGGTGCCGTGGACTCAGGTTCCACCTGTCGGCTCCCTGCTATGTCTTTACCATATTTTCCTGAGACACAACTATTTCTTCCTGAACATAGGTCTTCTCTCTGTCTCTCTCTCTCTTCATGGCAGCCCTTCATTCAACCCTGGTCGTACGTCTTGAAGACTTCAGGTCCCACCAAACTTCAGACGGCGAGTGCTCAATGCTGAAAGCATACTGCATGAAAGGGTGGCCTCGACGAGACCGCCTGCCGCTCTACACTCTAAGAAAAAAGGTGGTCAAAAGTGAGTCAAAGCGACGACGACTCTGTTCTTGGAACTTGCTGACTCCGGTAAACGATTAGAGGTAGTCACACAACAGAGTCGTCGTTTCATCGACTCTTTTTGACTCGTTTTCTGAAAGAATCTTGATTGATTGAGGGGTAACGCGCCGACGCAACGAGGCATGAGGCGCGCCGTAGTGGAGGGCTCCGGATTAATTTGACATGGGGATCTTTATGCATAGTACACACGGTTTTTTGCTTTTCCATCAGGCGGCCGACGCGGCCGGGAATTCGACCCCGCGATCGTCTAGCAGCGCAAACGTGCCACTGAGCCACCGCGGGGCGTCTCCGAAAGAATCTCGCATGTGCATTTTGCGGCATACATATAATATGAGTTTTAGAGGTTTGACGTACATTGGGTTACACGTGTATTAGATATGCATACAGTTAATTACTTTGTTATTCCACTGTTATCATTTCATTTTTTTTCGTATCTTTTTTTAGAATCTTATTTGACGGATGATTCCATAAATGGTCTTCATTTACGTTATTATCACGATTACACCTGTTAACTCCGCGAACTGCGTATTTTTTGTGCGAAAGCAGGGCATTACGCAGTTGGTTCGCTTTCACGATTTTTTATTCGTGTTTTCAATGTTTTCGAGACTTTTTGAAAGCGAAGCCTCAGTGCCCTCACTGATGCCGTTGTATGCCAATACGCCCTGCAGGAAAGCCAACTTTCTGTGACGATGATGATGAATGATCGTGGTTGAAGTGAAAGAAAAAAGCGCTTCCCGTCGACGGAATCAAACATCGAGTCTCTGGCGTTGTGAAGCCGGCGTCTATCTTATTGCTAAATTTCGGCATATATAGTACAAGCGGTTTGGAAAACTCAGACGACAACCAAAGAGTACACCACGGGATGAATGGCGCTGCGCTGCATGCCGTAAGGCTGTTAGCCACGAGACGTTTGGCCATAGGCGTGCGCAGAGTTCTCGATTTGGGGTGGCAAAGTCTTACCGCGGCGCCCCCCCCCCCCCCCCCCACCACTGCAACTCCCGACCTCTTCCCACTGAAGGCCTAGCGGTCCGAACGCACTGCAAAGAGGGATGGTTATAAAATTTTTATCTCAATGCGATGGAATTGCAATACAAAATATTTCTGAGCAGACATTTTTATTTTCATGTGTTACATCGGCAAGGTATGGGGCAAATTTGGAGCCCCCCTTCAGATGATTAGGGGGAGCGGCCGCCTCCTTCCCTGCCCCCCCCCCCCCCCCCCCCCTGTGCGCACGCCTATGCGTTTGGCTTAACTACACATCTTGGGGTTTAACACCTCAAACTACAACCCACTCAAAAAGTTGCTCACTGAACGCAAAGCAGCCCCTGTAAACCCAAACGATAGGCCTACGGAGTGCACACCCGAGAGTTGCTGTGAGTATTCCACACATACTCGCAGTGTGGTTTGGCCAACCAATAAATCCACCACGAGAAAGTTTCGCGTTTAACCATCGCCGTCGTTAGACGGAGGGGTGCATGATTTTTGTTTTAATTTAGCCTTTTATTTTGGAGGAGATGCACAAGATGCATGCTTTTAATTTCGTTGGTTCACTTTTACAACTATTTTATATCTTTGTATTTTTCGGTACGTAAAATTTTGTTCGTCAGATTGCATACGTTTCTGCTGTTATAGCATTTTATACGAAAAAGTGTATTCGGTGCACGATTTTCATAAATTTCCCGGGCCAGCCCATCTTTTCACGTTGGCTTTTTGCACAACAAGCCAGCTATGCGGAAAAGCCAGACACACAAGTGTCACCACACTTGAGTATGGGTGACTTTTACAGATTGTTCGGACATATGATGCGGATAAGCATAAAATTGAGACAAAAAGTGGGCACCGAATAAGTATGTTGGAGCCTTGAGGTGCGAGTGCAAATTTTTCGGCATCTGACACAATCACAATTCATTGTGGAGTCCTCCACCAATTTAGCAAGCCCTAAATGGCGTCTCCAGCACACTCCCGGTTGAGAACCACTGCCCTAGTGCGTTAAGCCGAAATTTGGTTATATGCACGCACGCACCTTCTCTACATGCTGGCGTCCTCCAACACACACACACACGCACAGACACCCACACGCGCCCACACAGAGAGAGAGAGAGAGAGAGAGGGGGGGGGGGGGGAGCAGCAGTGTATAAACACCCAAGAAAGCATACAAAAGTAATTTGAACATTTTAGGGCAGCGAATTACATTTTAGTGTTAGTGGAGACCGAATTTGTGCCTTTAGATTACGTCTGACGCCTTAACGATCATGGTATCTCGGTGAATGAAAAGTCAGCCTTTTTTTTAGGTATTTATTTTGATGTAACTTACACCTTACACCACAGGATGGTAGGCAACTCTGACTTGCATTTTCCAACACTTTCTATCCTAACTCCAAAGGTAACTTCATTGAAAAAAAATCAAAGCAGTAAAATTACTACCCCATGCTTTGATCAACGTCGTAGACTGTTTCCAATCATACTGATATTATATGTGCAGACATTTCACAGATGATTTAGGAGGAAGATACACAATGCTGTTTATTGAGAAAAAAAGCACTGTTGCCAGGATTTACAATAATCTATAAGCTTCCCTGCAGATGGTTGTGAAGTAGGAACAGGTCCCCGAAAAAGATGGTCACGAATGGAAAAGAAGTGGGTGAGCTTACGTATGATGGGGAATGATCAAACTCGACATTCATTAAATATGAGGCCACAAAATTGGCAAAAAGGGGGCGACACATAGGGCCATTACTATCAACGTCTTCTGAAGTGCTCTATATTGTTCTCAATACATGTGCAAACACTCAAACAGCTATAGCAATTATACAGTATTTAAACTAGAAAGACTATTACAACATTTATTCAGTCCACCATTAGACACAAAGAGAAAAAAAATAATCAGGAACTGCCTAAAAAACCTTACACGGCATATCGTGATACAAAACATGTTGAGAAACCGCCTTTCAGCCAATTAAACACTGAAGGACCTAAATGACACTGCAGTCTTGCACAAATTGTCAGCACTGAACCAGACCGTTACATATGTATATACATAGTCAAAGAAACAATGATTGCATGGTGTGCAATCAGCAACACGAGCAAGTGGTGAACAGCGGTTTGCTGTGCGCAACTGAAATGGATTGTTTCCAGTGAGTGCATACTTGTGGCACTCACACATACAAGGGATAAATTCAAAATTCACTGACCTCTTGGGAAGCCATACGATGTAAAAGACTGGCATAAGCTTCGCCACCTTAATAGTGAAATGAGTAATTTAACATGGGATTAGTACTAAAATGGGCTGAGTCCAATAAAATTTACAAAACATTCGTGGATATGCTGAGAAAAACACTGCACGTCAACAACTGGATGGGCCCTAAAATCCAGAAACTAAGGCAGCGTCAGGGTGGAGCAGCAAAAAGAAAAAAACGAAATAGGGTAGCAATTCATATCTATAGGACCTAAAAGCACAAAAAATCGAACAAATGCAGGCACAAGGAAATTAGAATTCAAGACAATGGGTACATGAACCCAATTTCAAAAGCACAACCCACACACTGCGGTTCATGAGGCCAGAGATAATGACCAAAAATTAAAATCACAAGAAAATGAACACTTGCAATTTCCAGCCCCAGAAAATAGTTTACAAACGTCATGAGGTATACCTTGGTCAAGAGAGATATTGCTACACAATGGAAAGAAAATTAAATACTGACGTAGTGGACAAAACAAATGATCAAACAGGAGCATCAAAAGTGGTGAATTAGTTGGTATATACTTAAAAAAACTGCACATCTGAAACACGGTAGAAAAAGAAAACACAAATGATGTCAGCAATTGGGCAGCATGAATTATGGTCACTACATGGAGGAACAAGAATGAGCGGGAAAAAATAAATCTTGATGAGAAAGGGTAAGAGTGATTGGATCGGCTAAGTTAACATGATTTCTTGAAAACATGGTACATTCTAATCTAACAACACGATTTCACACTTGGGCACTACCTCACCTCCAAAGTACAAGTCAAGGCTATCGTGGACAGCTTCATCTCCGGTCGTGCAACACATTTTCACCAGTTTTGCCACCTTAAACGCAAACCGGTGCCTCCGGAATTCCACAACCTCCAATTTTTCCAGCAACAGCACCACTTCATTCTGTGCACTAATAATGTTGCAGATTTGTGCAAACTTTGGCTCGTCCCCCTTGCTCATAACAAGGACATCACCAATTACATATGTATTATGGTGCACAGTTGCCGATTTCGCCTGCCAGACTTTACCCCGAGGGAGTGCGTCCAGAACACAAGCGGGCATTTGAGACCTCTCAGCGGGTTTCAAAACCAGTCATGGTTGGGGCTTCATCGAAGACAAGTTCGCTGAATTCATAGCTCTGGAGGAGCTGGTGGCGCTCAGCAAGAGTTTTTGAGATGTTTCTGAAGTTCTTGACCTTTGTCGCCACATTTTTTAGGTACTGGTGTTTGGCTTCAAACCTCATGCACCATACCTGTGTAGTGGACCAAAAAAGGAAATCATGCGAGGGTAATGGATCAGATAATGAAGCTTCGGAATGAGCCTCTGGTTGGGGTAGCATTCGACAAAAGTGCGGATAAACTCCTGAATTTTTGTTTCCAGGTAGGCCAAAGCATCTGCTGGCATTTCATAGGCCAAAATGATATCTGCAACTTCCCTGAGCAGCAAGTATACTTCCCATTTCAAATTTCCCTCTGGTACACTGGAGGAAAATATTTGAGGAAGCAGACGAAAAAGACACCACTTCTGAGTTGCGGTGCCTGTTACTACACCCTTGTCTTTCAGCAATGAAACTGTGAGCTCAGATGGTCGGTTTTTTCGGTCATTGCAACCATACTGAAACGTCGCGATCTTGTCAAGGTCCGATTCAGACAAAATTTCACCCTGGAGCAGCCCCATGACAGTATGCTGCACAACAAAAGGAAATGCCCCCTCAAATAGGTCATGCATGATATCTGGAGGAAGCTGCGACGTTGGATCGAAATTTCCAAGGCAGGACATGCTTGACGGTGCATTGACCCCATACAGCCTCTTGTAAAGAGCTGGATTGAGTTCTACGGCAGTCAAATGGCTTTGATGCAGCTCCTTTGTCCTCACCTGGCATAAGCCCTCTCTTGTTAAGGTAGGGAGCTGTGAAGATTGCGCCATACAGAAGCGGCACACTGACCCACGGGAAAATGAGCATGTAAAGCCCCCTAGCCGGTTCATCGAGAGATTGTCTCCGGCGCACGCCAGGACAGACACTTTCAGACACACGTCTTTTCCATTGACACTAATGGTGATACCATTGCTTTGCAGCTCACTTAGTTCCTGAAGCAATGGCCTAAAAGTTGCTGGTAGGCCATGCTTCTTCACATCAGGATATTTTGCAATAATAGCGATGTGCAAGAGCCTCAGCTGGAGCGATACTTTGGATGTATGTTCAGTATGCTGTAGTACACCACAAAAAGCGTGTGCTTGCCCCTGGCAGCTCCAAGTGGGTTTGCAATCCCTAGCTCGTCTGAGTAGAGCAAGATATGCCAAGCATTTCATTCTGCAACAGCAATGTTTCCAGCGATTTGTTTTTGTACACAGTGCCGTCTCGGAAGCTTCGCAGAATTCCAGTTTCGGCAGCCTCAGCATCTTTAAGATGTGCGAAAACATCCTTGCACTGACAAAGTTACGCAAAAACACCGGCAATGGAAATGTACTGAAAGGTCGCTGGTCATCAGCTGCGTAGCTGCACTGCTGTGGCTCTGTGTAAGGAAGAGTGGCTTTAGCGTACTCAGTTCGTTGGTACTGAGAGCGAATGCCATCGAACATTTCTTGAAGAAATGCACAATCAAAAATATGCGCTAAAGACTCCGGCACAGGACTGCAGCATGCGGCGAGCTCATGCTTGATGTACTCGGCAAAACGCCGCAACGACGACTGGAGCAGGACCTCAATGTCAAGAAACAGCTTTTCACAAGTTGTATGGGGGACTTTCTGTTTCTCGGCCAAAAAATAAAAAAGCTTGGTGATCCATTTCCGCACATCACAGACCAAGCGCTGTAATGAGAAACGGTCTGATGCCTCCTCGGCCACGGCCTCTTGCTCTTGCGGCGATTCTGGCGTACTTTCTGCCGCACCACTGGAGGACACAGCGCCGACATCTGAGCCACTGGCACCAACAGGGTCTTCGTGCACGGAAGAGTGCACAAGGTCCGGCGGGGGTTCAGTCGACGAAAGCCATTCCTTGTGGTCACGGTACACGTGGTTCCTGAAGCTTCCCATAATTTTGTACTGTCTCTGGCAGCCTCCAATTCCACACGTAACCGCAAAGCTCGGCTCGAGACTGTGTTCAAGTTGTAGGAGAAGAACAATACACGTGAATGTTGGAGCGAAAAACGGACATCTAGGGCATCGGAACAGCAGTGTGGAGTTCATGTTGGCGATAATATATACAACTGTTCCTGTTATTGCTTACGTCGCCATTTCGGCGTTCAGCGGTAATTGTCACAGAAACAAAACAGCTTTCCCGTTCACAACTGCGACCCGAGAATGTTCTGTGGAGCTACTGCACGAACAACAGGCTTTGGTTGGCTACGGCTTCAGCCAGCGCTATGAATGCTACGGCAAATGTTCCGAAACCGCTTAACTTATCGCTTAATAACTTATCCGAAACCGTTTAATAACTTATCCTACGTAACAACCAAGAGAAAATAATACGTGGTCCCAGCTGGTGTACCGTTACATCGCAATGGAACCAGCTACGACCAGCTGGCTACAGCTGGGAATTAACCGTAAACTAACGGGGACCACCTACCATTTTTTTTTCTGAATAAATTGTCCTCCAAACTTTTGTAATTTCCCTAAGATCTGTTTTTATAAATTACCTCTGTTTATAAACACAGAACAAAAAAATTAGAGCTGTAATTTTTTTTAACACAGACATTGCCGGATTGATCGCTGGATTGGATTGCGAAAAGGCGCGAAAATCGCGCGGTCATACCCGGTCATACTCGCTGTAGCCAACGGTACTTCGCGCTGCGCCGGTGTCCGCAATTTCCCGCGCACCACTACGTATCTGGTGACTGGTCTACCCGTGCGACGTGACGCTGCGATGTCGTATTCGAGTCAGGCGACGTCGCATTCGGGGGCAGAAGTTCCTCCTGAGAACTCAGCCGAGCAAGTTGGTTGCCTTGTGTCGCACGGACAATCGAACAAGATAATTAAGGTCGGGGGGTCGAGGAAACTGGAAGACGTTCGAAGGAGCCTCGGAAAAAGTGAATTCGGGCAGCTGTGTGATGCTTCATTTATAATTCAGGTAAGTGCTCCAATTGTTCGCCAACATTTTGCGTGTAGTGGATAAACTTGTCAACAAATGATGCGCTCGTTGAGACAGCGAAGCCAGCACTGTTTGAGGTCGTTCGAATAATTGCTTCAGCGATTGTCTTCTGAATCTTCTGAAGCTAGCATGCGAGAACAAAAAACAAAACAGCTCCACCCGTGTGCCATCTGCTGAACAGCCGGAGCTGTGCAACTTCTCTGTGAACTAATTTCTTACAAGTCAATGAAACTCGGCGTAATGGTAGAGTCGTCTTAACGGGGAATTGTTTATAATTTGTTTCGGGATACTTTTGATATGCACGAGATTTAAGAGCTGTTTTCTGTAATCATACTCCCTCCGTAAATGTCCGTGTCGCGTGATTCACGCGCAACAGACAATGTACAAAGCCAGCTTGCAAAAACCAAGCCTTACAGCGATCTTCTTAAGTCGGCTTCACCGCTGCGCACAATTGCATTACTGAGGAGCTGTGGCGTAGCCAGAAATATATTTCGGGAGGTGTTATGCGTCACCACGAAAGCAAAAAAGAAAAAAAAACGTATGAGAAAGAGAGACTACGCCGGACGAGCGAACAATACCTGAGTCATTTTTGCTGAATGCATAAATTTCGGAGGGTATTGTGACATTGAGCCTCCCTTCCCTGGGACACATCTCAGTGTCCAATATAAGCAATTTGATATTAAAACTGGAATGCCCTAGGACCTTTTTTTTATTTCTTAATTTTTCTATACTGGTGCTGTTTTTTGTACGTTGGTGGAACCTGCTTGGGATAGAGTGTGATGCGAGACCACACCCAAGTGCCAAGACCAGACCAGAACAACTCCGCTAGTAACATTGCTGCATCATAGAGAACGCAAGGCGCACCACTGTTGTATCGCTCCGTGATAAATAGGTTGTGCCTGTATGTTGCTTGTCATTGTCAAAACTTGTTCAAAGCAGGCCGAACTTTTAGCAAGTCCAAAACGAATGAAGGGAAAATTTATAAGTACTGAGGCTGTCTTCAGCCTAGTTTTTATAGTGTGCATTGTCGACCCTGATACTGAGCAATGGTATGATGCCATATACAGCCAAATATAGTTCTTTGCATTACTTGGTAAGCTGTACGAAGCGACTTTACACTGTCGTTCACCTGTGCTGTGCATTTTCCAGATGTACAATGACCGTTTTGAGTGTTTTGTGGATCTTGAAAGCGACACCGTTGTGCCTGACGGTGCCAAGCTGAGACTGGTTGTCCTCGACAGCCCAAGGACAGAAGCAGCAGAACCGTATGCATTTTTATTGCATTATGTGTCCAAATGTTTATGCATATAAAACTTTGTTACTGGTGTTCACAAAACAAACCACTTGGCTGAAAGGCACCAGTTCGAGTGCTGAAATTGTTTTAACTGTTACCTGTAGTTCCGGTTTGATGCTTTGGTCATGTTAACATGGTGTGCCTTGCTTGAACCAGTTTAAATATATATTGTATCAATGCTTTTGAAGTTCAAAACATTTATAGGCAAGGAAGTTAGCAGCGATGTGCTGGGTCATATTTCGCAACGTTTTAGTTCCACGCATGTAGGTGCTGAGCTGTTATTTACCAAAGGCGTGAAGATCAAAATAGTTATTCAGTACAAATTCTGGTCAAGCATTTACTATAGAGAAAGAATTTTGTAATGTAACTAAATTATGTTAAAAATGACAAGGTTGCCATGTATCAGGCACACTGCAAAGCAAACTATTACAGAAACTTAATCCCGAAAATTCACTGTAATACTCTACCGTACCATTTGGTATTGTATATACTAAAATTCTTTATGCAATGAAAATTCAGCATGTGGCTATCGCTTTCTGGTTTCTCCAGGCAAGCCAGCACAAGTGGTCTTTCACCACCAAACCAGGGCCAGCCAAATTCAACTCTTCCCAGTGGGGCACTACACAGTGCCCGAATTCCCAATTGACTTCAAAGTGAGAGTGGGCAGAGTGGTTAATGGAGATGTTCCAGAGCAAACTGAAGAGACGGATAGTGACCCTCATATTCTTTGACCTCACAACCGGTAAACAATGTAAGTATTAATATCCAAAACCTCAAGCCGCATAATAATGGAACGTGTACATGCGTCCATGTTTGGACCTAACATATTATCACAATGGTGTTAGACAGTGCTACATTACTTCGTCGGACAGCAACTTTTTGATGCGAAGCAATATTTTCATGCCATATTGATTTACGAATTATGCTGCCAAAGTTGCAGCACAGCTACTACGCAAACGTTGCTTTGCCTGAGCTTATTGTAAGTAGCCAAGAATTGCGGAGTACTTAGCATTCCACTGCACCTATCTTCTGCTCCTTGCATTATCAGCTCGTATGTGTTTGCACATGGTCACAGCAATACCATGAACAAAGGCAAAACAAGTAACTAAAGTAAAATTACTTGAATAATAAACAAATAGTACCCACCGCCGGTGGCTCAGTGGCTAAGGCGTTGCGCTGCTGAGCCGAGGTCGCGGGTTCGATCCCGGCCGCGGTGGCCGCTTTTCTGATGGAGGCGAAAAGCAAAAAGCTCTGTGTGTAGGAGATTTGGCGCACGTTAAAGATCCCAGTTGGTCAAAGTTAGATCCGGAGCCCTCCACTACAGCGCGCCTCATCGCCTGAGTTGCCTTCGGGCACGTAAAACCCTCAAATCATAATAAACAAATAGCAATGTAAGAATTTACTTGGTACTGATAACATGAACAACTCCACCAAATGAGAAATTCTGTACCTCCAAAAACATACTTTTTCTTTTCAGGTACCCAAAAGGCATGTAACAGCTTGCAGCAGGCCTGCCTTTGTTGCCCGCCATCACCAGCTGAGGGATTCCTCGGAAACTGGCTACGTATGAATTCGGTTTTTTTATCTCTAGTATATTCGTAAATAGTAGAACAAACATAACTCAATCCTAATAACTCCTTGAAACATTATTTTATGAAAACCTTTTTATCAGAATGGATCACTAGTTTCACTCACAGCTGTTTCACCCATGGCAAGTTAACCAGAAATTTCCAGTGCACCACTCAGTCTACATGGTTATATCAACAATCAGTGCCTCCCAAGTATGTCATCCAAGTACCAACATGCAGTGTGGTCTGCGATAGGAGGCACAGGTGGCACTTCGAGTCGCGTGAGTGACTCGAGAGGGTGGTTTGGGTAGTCCGCAGTTCAGGTACTGTGGGCAGTCAAGAGTTGGGCACACGTCCGCCCAATGTCCAAATTCACCACGCTTGCAGTACTTCTGGCGGAAAGGTCGGCAGCGCATTAACACACTGCGCACTTTCACGTAAAATGGGACTACTTTCGTTCAGAATGTGAGGAGTGCTTGCTGTATTTTGCCCATTATGCGGGTGTGAAGCAAAGTTGGTTCATTACCCTCAAGTTACTCTATGACATTATTGGTGATGGCTAGGTTGGGGCTGTGAATAACCCCGCGCGCAAACTGGGAGGTGGCTTCATATACATGGGAAACTCAAGTAGGTGGGTGGCGAGTTGTAGGCCTTCTATTTTGCTGAGCGTGATTGCAAGGTCCGGGTTGGCCGTGCTGGCAAAGAGCACGTTCAGGATTGGTTGGAGGAGGAGGGTCACCTTGCCGAAGGAATCCGGGAGGAGGTGGATGTTGCATCTGTCTGCGAAGGCTGCTGTCAATGCTTGAGTCATCAGGGATGCTACATGGTGTCCTTGTCTGGGTGGGTAGGCAATTGTGCATTTGTTTAGGGGTAGGCAAGGAGGTGGCTCTTTAGTGGTGGATTACGGTTGCATAGGTTGCTGGCCGTTGTGTTGTGAAGACGGTGACGTGTTGTTGGCTTGCTTTTTGCTTCATTTCCAAAGTATGGAGATCCATGGGTTGGCAAAGCCACGTGTAATCCTGTTGGAAGAATCAGTTTCTATGCTCCCCGCACGGGGCACCTTGAGTATTCATGGTGACGGTGTTGGCGACACCGCGGACCCCGAGCCCCCAACATAAACTGTAACCTACCGTGGTGATGTGTTTAAAGGTGAAGGGTAGAAGCCTCAAACGGTGGCCGTCGGAGCCCAGGTCAAGCTCCGGCGGATGGGCTCCCTGTCTGTTTACCAGGCAGGGAGCTCCGGGACCTCTCAGGCTATCAGGGTAAGGTTTGAGAAGAAAGTACCCCCGTCTCCTGCTTTTTTCTATGCCGTATGGAAAATTAAAACCCCCCTCCAAACGTGATCGGTCCCTGAAAAGGGGCCGCACCGAAGTATTTCCCTCCACTTCCAAGCATGAGCTTCCCAAAGCCAGACAAATACTCTCGTTTTCTTGTTATCGAATCTCTTGACACAGCCCGCCCTCTTGCTTCACAATCAGTATTTTTGATTACAAAATACCTTGATGGAATAATTGGGAAAACCTATAATGCCAAAAAACAACGCACAGGTGAAATCCTTGATGAAGTAAAAAACCAGCAGCAGGCAACCACACTTCTTGGTCAGACGAAAATGGTCGATCTGGACATCAGGGTCACACCCCACCGCAGCCTGATAGCTCGCAGGGTGTGATCTCTGAGGCAGATCTTCTTAATGAGACAGATGCCGACATTCTTGAAGGTCTAAAGGATCAGGGTGTCACAGCCGTGCGCCGCATCACGATGCGTAGAGATGATAAGGTAATCCCCACGAAACATATTATCCTGACCTTCAACTGCTCCTCACTTCCTGACCATATCAACGCAGGGTTCATCCGATGCTCCATTCGTCCTTACATTCCAAACCCGCGCCGCTGCTTTAAGTGCCAGCGGTTCGGGCACGGAACCAACTCCTGCCGTGGTCGTCTGACCTGCGCAAAGTGCGCTCAGCATGATCATCCTTCTGATAATTGTCCATCGTCAACCCTCACCTGCGCCAACTGCCAGGGACCCCATGCCGCCTACTCTCGAACGTGCGAGAAGTTTAAGCAGGAGAAGGCGATCATTAATGTGAAGGTAACTGAGAACATCACCTTCCCAGAGGCGCGAAAGAGGTTCGCCTCTTTCCCCCTGGGGAGGTACGCCGACGCTGCTCGCCGGGGGGCGGAGCGGCGTCTGGTGTCCACAGGGACGCAGTTCAGCGAGTCTGACCTGGTCCCTCCGCCGCCCCCCCCCCCCTGTGGTGCCTCAGGCAGCCCAATCTGTCGCCACGCCGCTTGCTGAGGCAGCAGCGGCTGTGGTGACAACATCTTCTGTAGGGACCGGTGCCGCTCCCGCCTCTGTCTCCCCGTCCTCCAGTGCGTTGGAGGGTACCGAGGTGATGGACACCACGGGCCCGCACCGGCTCCCACCGCCACCGCACCGCCCGTGCCACCTCTGGTGCCCCGGACGCCCTCGGCGGTGGCGGCTCAAACGAAGGGCTCCCGAGGGGGGGCCAAGTCCGGGGGTCCCGGTCCGTCGGGCACCCCTCGGACATCCGACGACGAGATGGATGTCGGGCCGTTCCTGCCTGCAACGCAGCCAGGAGCGGCCACCGACTTCCAAGCCTACAGACAGGCCTAAAAAGCCTAATCCCAGAGTAACAGCCCCGAAAGACGACACATGAACACACACACACACACTCCATTCATTCTTAAACGTAAATAATGGGAACAGAAAACATCATTCAATGGAACTGCAGAGGCCTCCTTAAAAATCTTGACGATGTGTATGATATCCTGCATGCCAATCAGCCAAGTCTCATGTGTCTCCAAGAGACACACCTCAATTCCAAACAGACAAATTTCTTAAGTAGGTACATGCTATTCAGAAAAGACAGGGTTGGGTGCACACTCTTCTGGGGGTGTGGCCATAATCGCCCGGAAATCATTAGCATGCCACCCTGTCACTCTGAACACTGTCCTTGAGGCTGTAGCAATTCGCACAATAATATTCAATAGATTGATAACGGTATGCTCCATATACATTCCTCCTGATCATGCACTTTCGAGCTCTGATTTCGAGGCGCTGGTCGACCAGCTGCCCGAACCATACATCCTAACAGGCGACCTCAATGCGCACAACTCTCTTTGGGGCTCCTCCAGAACGGATGCCCGAGGTCGCCTGATAGAGAAATTTCTTACATCTTCAGGAGCATGCCTTTTCAACAAAAAACAGCCTACATACCATAACTTAGGACATAATACATACTCACATCTCGACTTGGCTATTGGTTCTGCAATTCTATTTTCCATTCTTGAGTGGGGCGTGGGCACGGACCCATATGGTAGTGACCACTTCCCCATTCCCTAACATACATAGGTAAAGGCCCATGCAGTCCATCTTCCCATAACAGGTTTAATGAATCAAAAGCAAACTGGAGTACATTCACAGAAACATCTAAACTACACCACACAACCATAAAACACCTACACGTTGAGGAAGCAGCCCAACTCATCACGGCGCACATACTCGACGCTGCCGAAAAGTCCATTCCCCAGGCCTCCAGTGCGTCCCGCAACCCAAGGAGGCCCTGGTGGAACGAGGACTGTAGGCGGCGCGAGGGGCCCAGAACAAGGCGTGGGGTGTCCTTCGCCGGTACCCCCACGCCAGATAATCTCATTTCCTTTAAACGGGCAAAGGCTCTTGGGAAGCGTGTGCGTCGTGAGGCGAAAAGGGAGAGTTGGCGCACCTTCCTCACTTCCATCAATTCATACACTGATACACACAAAGTCTGGACACGAATACGAAAACTAAAGGACAACAGACACACAGCCTGCCCCTGGTTAGTACAAACAGACACACTGGAAGACCAGGCTAACACACTCGCACAACACTTCCAACACGTGTCCAGCTCAGCACACTACACTAATACTTTCATTAAACACAAAGCATCATGCGAGAAGAAGTCCTTGCGAGACAGTAATAAGTCGAACTCATCCTATAACACCCCCTTTTCACTTCATGAGCTGAAGATCGCTCTCGGCTTGTAAACCTTCAGCTCCAGGTGCAGACAGGATTTCATACACAATGATACAACACTTACATGCAGACAGGCTTGAAACACTTCTTCACCTCTACAATAAAATATTTCTTTCGGGCACTTTCCACACTCTTGAGGGAGGCCATAGTAGTGGCTTTCCTAAAGGAAAGGAAGGACCCTTCCTCTCCCGCCAGTTATCGCCCCATTGCCCTGACAAGCTGCCTGTGTAAGCTCTTCGAGAAGATGATAAACAGGAGACTCGTGTTCTTCTTAGAGTACAATGGTCTTCTCGAGAGCTGCCAGGCAGGCTTCAGGGCGGGCGATCTACCAACGATCAACTGGTTGCATTAGAGTCTTATATCAAAGATGCTTTCCTCCACAAGCAGTACTGCATGACAGTATTCTTTGATCTTGAAAAGGCGTACGCTACTGCTTGGCGGTATGGCATCCTTAGCGACTTGAAGTCCTTTGGCATGTCGGGTAACATGAGAACACGCTTGCCAGTTACCTGTCTGAAAGAACGTTTCGCGCTGCGTGTTGGAACTGCACTCTCTAGGGTTCATGTGCAGGAAAACGGCGTGCCACAAGGTGGAGTTTTAATTTGCACCCTTTTTTATTGTGAAAATGAATTCTCTTCGGAAGGCGCCGTCGATTTCATGTTCAATTTATGTAGACGACGACAATTATCTTTTAAGTCTTGTAACTTGTCTGTCTGCGAGCGGCAAGTCCAGCTTGGTGTGAACAAGCTTGCCGGCTGGGCAGACAGCACCGGTTTTAAATTTAATCCTGGAAAGTGCACTTGTGTTTTGTTTTCCAAGAGGCGTGGCATCCGGCCGGATCCTGACATTCAACCCACGGTGTCTCGATTCCTGTCAAAAAGGAACACAAGTTTTTAGGTATAATCTATGACGAAAAGCTCACATTAATCCCACCCATAAAACAAC
>JABSTR010000397.1:0-20232 GCA_013339765.2 Haemaphysalis longicornis
TTAGAGGGGCGACCTCGCCAGCGAACTTTAAAAGGCGATAACTTCGCGAAAATGCGAGGACTCACCAAATTTTGGTGTCTGCAGATTCCGTAAACTAAGCCTTGCACGTTGACAATAGATTTGATTCGATGGGAGAGAAAGGTCCGGCAGAAAATGGCATAATATGCGGAGCCGATGTGAGACACGTCTGCCGAACGCCCGCACGTGCCGCACGTCTCAAAGTTTGAGAAGGAAAGCTTTCAAATCAAACTTGATCACGTTAGAGCGGGGTATCCCTTTCAAGATACGTACACGCCAGGCACCCCTCTGTGCGATCCGAACGTCAATGAACGTATTGATATGGTGCGCCCCGCCCCAAAACCGACCTGAACGATAACAAACCACCCGCATATACGAAAAATATTGCATAGAATTGAGCCAAGGGGGAACATTTTACAGTAAAATTGTATTGCATGCAGATTTGTGTTCTACATGAAAACGTGTGTTATATAGCATGTTACAGCCCTTAGGCTCTGTTGCTGTAAGAGAGTACGTAGAAAAAAAAAAAAGTCGTCGCCAGATTCATGCTAAACGAAGTTTAAGAACACCCAACTAGGTGACGGACGCCTGTAAAAACAGCATTCAAACAACCTTTATGTATAATTTTTTGTGGTTCAGAAATCTCTGAATGTTGGCCACACACGTGGACGCTAAGCCCATTCATAGAAACACTAGAAAAAAATTGGCCGCGTATCTGCTCCCTTCGTTGCAAATGTCGTCGAAAGACCGTAGTCGTCTGGCACCCCTGCCGAGTAAAATGCCCCCTGCTGTTTCCCCGCTCCGCTCTCGTGCCATTCCTCTCCCGTCTCGCAATTCCCAGATAAACACGATAGACGTTTGCTCAAGACAATTTAAATTTAGCGTATTCCACTGCTCCACACTGTCAATGGAACCGAAATCGCTCACACTATCCGTTTGGCGTACCCAATGGGAATTTTCGCGTCGCCCGTCGCCGTCGCTGCCTGTCGTTACCCCTTGAAGTATGCACTGGCTTAGACTGGCGCAATGAGGCAACATACTTAGCGACTCGACAAGCCGGTATTATTGGCCATTTAAAGCATTACTGCAATTTCATAATGCTTTGCGCGCGCGCTTAATGAATTACTTGCAGTAATAGGCTTCGCCTCTGGGTTTATTTATATCTGCTTGGACAAAACAAACGGGACGACATCACTTTTGCATCTCTAGCTGTTGCAGCTGCTTCGTTTGGCAAAGCCCGTAGCAGACGATAATAATACAGTATTGAGAGGCATCAAGAACAGAGTTTAGGGCAATGTAAGTAATTTTTTCTTCAGCGAACTATTCACAAGAAGAAGCAAAAAAGACAGCATCTATCTTGGAGTATGTAATGATATAAAAATATATCCCGGAGGCCAGTTTTATCAGGCGGCGTGAGCCAAATGCAGGACTCCTGGTTATTCTTTCCTTTCTATCCGCAAAAAGTTAGTTCTGAACTTAAACACTCTAAAGCAGTATATTATACAAAGTAAATTTATTAACAGGGGCAATTTGACAGTAATTTGTTTACACAAAAAAACTCAAATTTCGTAGCGCCAAAGTCGTTGCCGGCCATGCCACGCCGAGCTTCCGACCCAACTACACGGTATGGCGGCAGCCATGGAGCGCTTTTCAGAATCACGTCGACACTAGTTCGATCAACATTCTATAACCATTCATATCTTTTGGAATACGTTACTTAGTTGCATGTTTTTGTGTGTTTCTTAGTAGACAATGGGGAACAACTGCTGTTCTTCTTTTCGATCAATCGCAAATGACTAATATTTGTGACCCAGTTTCGCTACTTGTCAAAATTTCTGCCTTTTTGCTACGCAGTTCTTTGAAAAGAAAGTACTACCATCGCTTTTCTCAATATGGCGATTAATTTATTTTCAAACTTCGAATTCAAGGTGGCGACTTTTCTGGCTACTCTCAGCAATTTTCCCGCCGACTTTTTCTTCTGAGTACCTGGCATCCCAGGACGCCGAAGGCGTTGGCCGAAGGTATGTGACCGCTTTCTTTACCAGCCGGCTGCAACTCTGTTGCGCCGGCGAAAGCCCACCAGCCCTCCCGGCTGCCGGCCCGCGCCTTAGGCTGCTCCTGTTGTCCCTACGCTTGCATATAGTAAGGCCGTACCTACCACTCGACGATCACGCCGTGCGGTACGCGCCTGTGAGCGAATGGGCCCCGTCTCCCTCGCTGCTGCGAGCCGATCTGGCCAGCACGGCGATGCGCGCGCACAACGTGCGCCGCACCCCGGAATTTGCCCTGACCGAAGAGCCCACTGGCTCTGCGCCGACGACGCGCACACTTGCGCGTGGCGCCCCATCGCCCCTTTCACCCAAAGGAAGTACGTACCTGTACTGTAAATCATGTCACATGTAGGACGTTAATGTAAAATAAACGTCTTCCCTCCGTACCCTGGGCATATTCCTTTGTCGCCCCTACTTCTCCACCTGCCCAACAGAGGCGGTGTTGAGCTGGCGCGCGGCGTTTCAGTATCGTGAGCGTGCTCAGTTACCTCGAACCCACGGTGGTTCCTCGCAGTGTGCATGAGTGCCTGCCTTGTGCAATGCCAGGGTTGTGCGTATTGTGATTTAGAGAGACCACAAGCTGTTTTATCTTTTCTTTCTTCTCTACTACGTCCAGTGGAAATCTTTGCTGGAACATCACCATGGTCGAGTATTGACACAAGTTATAACGAAAGTTAACACGCAGCCGTTTTTGCAGCATTCTGATAAATAAATTTTACAAAAAACAACCAGTAATTTGCATTCATCATTTTGTTGCTTTTATTCTGACCGATATGCTGTTACAGCGTATATTTAGCGGATGTAATAGACAAAATGATAGTTAGGGACACACATGGAGGTTAAACAAACGCTGTGTAGGACTATGCAGGATTTTGTTTTTCAATCATACATAGGCGAAAAGTTGGCACAGGATTTCTTAGAGAAACACAGGACAAAGAGTTTCTACGAGGGTGACCCTGAGTTTTAGTTGCACAGAGTGTATATCGCCACATGAATTAGTGATGATTCCCACTTGCCAATTTCTCCTTAAAAATAGAATAGCAAAGTTATAACCAGCAGGTGAGTTCTTGGTAGCTGGCTTGAGCTCGACGGCTCGTAAGAGTGTGCTGGGTCAGCAGAAGTATGTTGTACTTGGCTTCTTATTCGGCTCCCAAGTGGTGAATAAATGATTCAGCAATATAGCGAATACCCGAAGCTGCCACATATTTTATCGATGCTCCTGCCTGAGCGTGACGCCGTAAACAAAATCAATGCAGCATTGTTCGTGGCGTCTCCGTCTGATAGGAGTTTGTTAAAAACTCCGACTGCTTGGTCTGTACAGTAACATTTCTCTATGACACACGCCGTCAATGCGTCCCCGCAGATCTTTCGATGCTTTTGAAGACGCGAACACGTGAGCCTTCCCGGTGCGCGTCTCTTTGACAGCAAAGTGAATGTGCGACAGTGTTGAACTAAATGTTACGTATACGTGTTCACCTGCCGCCGCTATACAGCCAGTGCGCCTCCCCGGAGGAGAGCTAGGGCGAAATGCCAGGAGGGTCAAGCGACTGAACACGCGTTGCCACGGCCGCGCTCTTCCCTTCTGGAAACTCTTTAGGCAGGAGGCATGGTTTTAGCAGCTTACGCTGCCAAGGACAAGCCCTTGGAGCGGCGGAATGCCCCGTTGCGTCTGTCATTCGCGTCGAACGCAGTTATACGAGAGGGCGCGCAATCGAATACGTTTATCGAACGATCGTAAGGTCAAAGTGGGCGGCGGAAGGCAATGGCGTGCAGCAGCTCGAGCAGCGGCGCCCCCACGTCGACGCCCTGCTCCTGGCAGTAGCCGTCCACGTCATCCAGCTCCACGTCGTAGGCCGCCAAACACAGGTTGGGGAACTGGTTCAGGATTCGCGACACCTGCATCAGCAACAGAAGCACGAGACAACTATTGCTCGGTACGTCCTGGCGTGTTATAACGAGCCAATGGGAACATCACATTGGCAGGAAATAACACTAGTCCAGCAAAAGTTTAAAGTGGCCATAAAGGCGAAATACAAGTCTGGTTCAGTAAGAAGACTGCTTTGTCCAGATGGCAACGATACCAATTTTATCAAATAAACGAGATATCAAAGAAAACGTATGAAGACGTAGCCACTCCCTGACCACTTTCCGGCAATTTGCTATGACCTCACCTAATATGGTTGGCGCGTAGTTGGTTGGTAGTATCGTATGAATGGTAATGTGTGGTTAGCGCCCTGAAAGCTGTTTATAGTGCTAGCCCATATCAGGTCACTCCTGCCCGTAATACGTCACCGGAGCGCGAAATTTGAAATATTCAAATGTTCGTTGCATTGTTTCAATTCAAAAGCGTCTTTCGTGGTTGGAATAGAGCTCGGTGAGCTACCAATGACTAGTCCTTTCAAATTTAATACAGTTGTATGTATAGTCGTTAGGACTCCTTAAACTAGCCCCGTGAAAAGCGTCCATCGCTTCGGCCAGCCTGCCATGCGGAACGCTTGCCTTCTCAAAGATGGTGTCCCGGTCGTCGAATGTATAGAACACGTAGTCGGTCTTCACGTAGCGGGACACGCTGTCATTGTTCGTCTCGGCGTGGGTCTCCTTCAGCAGCGCGCACACCTGTGATGAACGTCCAATAGAGCAGTCAAAGCCTATAACGTAGTGTCGGGCACGTGCCCAAGCGTATGCCACGTACACAACCAATAATCAATCAGCAGGAACAAAAAAGAGACGCCGACCCGTCCAAACAAAACGTACTGACGTTTCGGCTTCCAGCACGGAAGCCTTGCTCACAAACGTCAGTACGTTTTGTGTAGACTGGTCGGCGCCTCTTTTTTGTTCCTAATGTACCCTCCCGGCCAAACGGGATTCCGTCATCCTCTCGACTTCAATAATCAATCAGACATACCTGCGGCAAAAGATTGCCCCGCTGGTATAAGACTCAGGTCTGTTATCGAATAACTTTAACCGAATAATGTTAACAATAAAAATAACAATGATCACTGTTGCAGTTAAGATATGTTGCCGCGTGTACACCGGTTAAGCCAAGCTATCCCCTGTTTCAGGTGTGTACAACGTGTACAATGTCGACAAGCAGTTCTTCTGCTTTGTGCAATATCCAATGTTGGAGGGAGGCAGTGTTCCGTGGGCAGCCGATAGCTCGGTGATGGCGGCGTTAGAAGTGCGCGCCCTATGCTTGTGTGCCTGAGTCTGTCAGCCATCTTTGCTGAGACCCGACGTTCAAGTACCCCGGTTAAATTGCCTCTCCAGTTAATCCCCACTCCTTATAAATAGGTGCGCCATCGTCCTGCTGCTTACACTAGCGTCTACAGAGGCACACATATGTTGAAATTGACGGTGCCTGTTCTCGTTTTCTAGATGTTTTCTCGGGCGTCCCACAGGGCTCGGTGTTGGCACCGGTTCTGTTTAACATTTATATTAATGATCTTGGCCAAATTGTAAAGCCCCCTCTACGCCTCAAGCTGTTTGCGGACGATTGTATCATATTTAGCCACATAGTATCTGCCGCTGACCAGCAAGTTCTTAACCACGCTTTGCATACAATAACGAAATGGTGCAATAAATGGGATATGCTTATAAATATCGACAAGACGGTTCACATGTGCATCTCAAATAAGAAGAATAAATCTCATTTCATGTATAGTCTTGGCAATTATCAGATTAAACAAGTGGAGGAACATAAGTACCTGGGGTTAACCTTGACGTCTAGACTTAACTGTTCAACACATATAAACAACATATGTTCCTCCGCGAGAAAGAAATTGGGATTTCTGAAGCATAAACTGGGTGATGCCCCCTCGTCGCTTAGACTTATTGCATACAAATCCATTGTAAGACCCACCCTGGAATACGGGAGCATTGTCTGGGACCCCCACACTATCACTAATAAAGAAAAGCTTGAAAAAATTCAGAGATTGGCAGCTCGTTTTATTTATAAACGTTTTAGACGTCGCGACTCCCCTTCAGCTATGTTGGAGCTCGCACACCTAGAGCCATTGGCCAACCGACGTAAAAGTGCCCGTCTCAACTTTCTACACCAGCTGTATTTTAATAAATTGGGAATCCAGTCACAAGATTACATAGCTAACAACCCTAGTCGAGCGTCTCGTCACAAACATAGCCGAAGCATTAAACCGTTCTTTGCCCGTACAGACCAATACAAAAATTCATTTTTTCCCAGAACTGTTTCCGATTGGAATGTTTTGCCAGAGTGTTCACCCTTGCTGTCATCCAATGTATAATGATTGCATACTTACCTGTGGATTATGTATCCCCACGTTCATGTATTGATCTTGTATCCGTACGCATGTCATCTGGATGTGTACATCCCTCTCCTGCTTGGACCTCTCAAGGTCCGCAGTATTGTACAAATACAAATACAAATACAGTATAGACTCGCGATAATAAACTTGAAGGGACCCGAGGATTTCGTTTGAGTTATCGTAACCTTGGATTATCAGAATTTCTCTTAAATATTACTCGGGGCAACATACCAACTAGTGTTGTAATGAAACATTCACCTATATTTATTAATACGATATTCACAGGCAATACTGAAGTGCTATTTACGCTTTGAAAGGAATAATCACGAATGGATGACTGCTTCGAATTTGCACGAGAGTTCCAAACAATATTTTGGATGCCAGCTACGGCAGCCAGTTTATTGCAAGATTTTTCTGCCCTGGTCAAGTACTTGCGGATCCCAGCAGTGTGCTGTAAGGATGGTAATGTGCGGAAGCGGCAAATTTAGCAGATATCTTCCGGCAAGGACAAGGAATTTTTTTAGCCGAATTTACGCACTGATGCGGTTTGAATTAATCGGTATTAAAAAACACATAGCGGGCCAACCAAAATTTTGAAATTTGTTTGAATTAACCGAAAGTTCGAATTAGCCGAGTTTGAATTATCGCGATCATACTATTGGGAAAGCCGAATAGAAGGTGGCCAGTGTGGAAAGGTGTTTTAGAGAGGGCGTGTCGCGAGAACCCCGAAGCCTAGCTATCAGGGGAACTATAGTTCCATAATAGCAGGCGGTAGTTTTTCCGCGTGAACCTGCTTTCCTGCATGTTGCGTTGTGTGCCTTGGTGCGTGTGTTGGTGTGTGTGTACGTCTGTTTAATGCAGTCTGCTGCGCTCGGCCTGTGAGCCCGAGATGCGCAGCCGATCAGGCGAAGCAAGTGGTTGGAATCGATGAAGCTAAATGTGCGCGCGGGCTAAAACAGAGGTTTTCGTGCTTAAAGACACCTCAGCTGGCAGGACGCTGTAGTCGTTGCACTGCCATGATGGGAAGGAAACGTGCCACGATGTCTACCAGGAAGTGCCGAAAGCAGTTGTAGCAGCAATCCTGGCGTAAAGTAACTCCATCCTCGCCTGCGCCGTGGGGCGACAACACCATCCGACCAGCAGCTGACCTAGACGTCAGACTCGGCCGGCAGTTGATTGATATCCTTGCTGTCGTAAGGTCTGGCTCTCGCACTTTAGGGATCGGAGGGGCAGACATTTCTAGGTACCGCGGCTGAGAGTATGACGCATTGCTTTTGAACGCGGCGAGCATCCACTGACAAAGAAAGGAGGGCAAAGTGCACTACACCTCTTGCAGCGAGGCGTAGTCGTAGCCGACGACCGAGACGACGTTCCCGTACAGCGTGTCCCTGAAGTTCTTGATGGCGCCCAGGCTGAGAGTGAAGCACCAGCCACGCGAGGCGCCGCCCCCGTCGCCCACCGCCTGGCGCAGCGACCACACGCGGCTCAGCGACTCGCGCTGCGCACGGGGGAGGACGGCACGAAATGCAAACCTTGGTCTCAAGTTGTCTCACGCTTAAGCAATACAAAATTGTGTCTATAAACGCATGCATGACACCGCGGGTGATGTGTTGCGAAATAAGGTACTTTTTTGGCGAGAAGCACTAACTAAAAGTTACAAAGGCCAGAGTTATTGAAGGTTCCACGTTGTGTTGATGCCTCGCCGATGTTGTGGCCAGAGAGGGAGAAGTCTTCCTCTGCGATCTGCGTTGGTGCCTGATTTGGATTGGAGGCACTGATTGCACGACGACGACATTTTTAACTGGTTTTCCAATCTGTATTTTCAAACGTAGGAAATATAGGGAATATCTACAGACGAAGCTGATGTAGGCGAGGTAAGAAATAGAAAGAAAGTTTTAGCCAGCTAAGACTTTGTGCACGCGGCACCCCCGTCAGGAACGAACCCTGTCTTACGACAATCCAGGGCTAGAGATCCTCCCTGGCCGAACCTGGCTAGCTCGGCAATACGCCCACCGTGCATACCACATTATACTCTGAAAATCGTGCTTTGCATGGGTCACCTAGCCTCCACCCCCGACGCGAAGGCCAATCGGCATCTCGTGGCGATCGGATTGGTTGCCTTACTAAATTCAGGCCTGAACTACGGCGGGAAACGCCCCCGTAACACTGAAACGCTGGTCACTCTCTGCATCCAAAAAAGGAAAAGAGGAAACGCCAATAACAAAACTACAAGATAAACAATCAAACCCTGAGAAACACTTGCAAGCACCCGGGGCAAGCTTCTACGTAAGGGGCCCGCATTGACCGTTCCCACTCCCGCATTTATACGTATAATGCTGTGTCCAAAGTCGGACCGCCACTATAAACCAGAGGTGACTTACAATCGTTGATCTTAGCGAACGCGACGCGCCCTCAAGGCTTTCCGCCATTGACAGGCAGTCCCCGGCAGAAACCACACAGGACGCGCAGAGAACACCGGACGCGGCAGACTCTGTCATAGGAACTTCTTCGCCCTTTGTTGAAGGGACACTGAAGTGATTTGTAAACATTGCGGTATTACTAGCGCAAATTGTAGTCCGGTATCCATAGGTCATGTTTCGACCGCTCTGAGTGCGTTTACGCAAATTCATTTAGTAGAAAAATCAATTCGAAAATGCTGTCCTCCTCTCTGCATCCTCGCCCACTCTCTGTGGCGCTTTCGTGTGACGTCAAAAAAATGGCTAGCCTTGACTGCGCTACTGCACGGCACGCCGGCCTTCCGACAGAGTCAGTCGCCCCAGCGTTTAGTCCGCCAGCCGCCGTCTGGTCGGCGCAATTCGTTCGCTCAGTTGAAACTAAGCCACGAGATGTTTATGGATGGGATAATGTGCCTTTCTTTAGTTTGTTAGTTTGTACACTGCATCAAGCTTCAAGTCCAGGTCGCTCCACGCAAGCGCTGCACAAGCGCACATAAGACGCTTCGCTGACTGGTACGATAGTAGGAAAGCTAATTAAGGCCACTTGAAGGCGGGAGAAGAGTCAGCGAAGTCATTATAAGCATTAAGGGAACAAAATCAACTGAAATTTTTACCGTAAAGCGCAAAACTATAGGAGCAGGAAGCACCTTTTTGCGCTGGGGAACAAGCACAGCGGTCAGCAGCACGACCCCACATCTGCGAACGCTTTTCCGTCTGTTAGACGTGAGATATTGTGGAAATTTGGGGGACGCTTACTCCACGAGTGCTATACAACAAATAGTCACCTAAGCTGCTTGAAATGCTAAAACTAAATAAAAGTGTAAACTGGTTATTCATTATATACCTTGTACTTACAACGCCGTGCACTCTGGCCGTGGCCGAGTGGTTTGGAGCGATTTTGGAACTTGCAAGTTCGATTTCGTACGCTCTTTTTCTTTTGGAATTTTTTTTTTTGTGTTCTACCGATGTTTTCTATACTGAGTTCACCATTTTTTGGCCGTAACGTTCACTGCTCCACGAACGAGTTCGCAGAACGCGCGCAGTGACACTGACGCGCTAGCGAGTTCTCGTTGGCGTGCTGTTGCCATAAGAACCGACTGCTTGCGGGCAGTGGGCACAGGCCAGAATAAGCGGTCCCTTGGCCTGGTGCGAACATGCTTTTTACGAAACAGGCATGAGTGCGGCAAGCTCCAAATATGGGGACATTTGGGACGCTCAAATGCGCATGGCATTTGAGCGTCTGCGCTGACGCGGAGGGCGTTCATTTACTGCGTTGGCCTCGGCTAGTGATTGCTACGATTCCAAGCCGCCCTGGGAGGCTTATCTCAGGGATTTTACACCTGACAACATGCCAGAAGCGCGGTAGGACGATTTCTGAGGTATCAAGAATTCCCATCCAACGATAACGTCAGATGTCAAGCAAGTTGTTTTACAGAACCAAAACCGAAACTTGTTTGAAAGCTAATTTTGGATATCGTCCAATCACGGTGCACCTCCTCCCGACGTCACAGCCTTTAGTTGGTGCGGCCGCACAGACCGTGCACGGAAGTGTTTCTTCTTTCGGTCTTTATAAAATAATTACCGACTTATCAAACGTATAAACGATGAAAAGTGTGTTAATTTGAGCCAGTCCACGCAGTGCAAGCACAAACGGGACCTTGACAGATTCACTTCAGTCTCCCTTTAAGCGCGAACTACATGCACTGCGTTTATGCACGCGATTATATCGCGTCGGTGTTTCGCGGCGCGATATTTTCACGTCCGCGCCGAGGATATCGCAGCCGCAGGAGCTTCTACTCGGTCAGAAAATGACGCGCGACGTGCGCGACAGTGGTAGGAGCCTCCCGACTTGCGGCAAATGAGGAAGCGCGCTCTTCATGGCGCAGTTTGAAAGCTCTCCAGACAGCTGGCCGGCCCCGCCGGAGATGTTTGGGATTACTACGGTGGCTGATATTTGACTGGCGCTGTTAATAGCGGCGCGGACGATGCTTTATAGTGTTGTTTGCGCCCACATTATCGGCTCCTTTACTGCACAAGCAACTTAAACTGTTTTTTGAGTGACATCTTAAAGAGCAGTCAGAAGCGGTCGGTCGAACTGCCCCGCACCACTTCGTCATAGTGCCTAGATTATATTCTAGGCACTATAACTTCCGCGGCCGTGACGCCGCCATGCTACAACCGCCTCCTTGCACGCCGCTCGCACCATGCAGGTGGTAGACGCATCCAGCGTCAGCGCGCTTGTGTGGGCGCGGCGCGTTTTCGCAAGCCGAAAACGCTCATGCGGTTCACGCTTTACTGTGCGCGCGAGCCAACGAAAAATTAAAGCCGTTCCACTCAACGTGAAAGCTGTCGTAAATGCAGAGCAGTGATTCGCCATAACGGCCTGTGGCACCGTTATCCGCTTACTGCTACTACCCATCACGCTCTTCGCCTCCCTGTCTCACTTCTCTCTTGATGAATGAACGGAGGTTGTGCCAAAGCAGTTCAAATTTCCCGCCTTCGCAGTGCTGCTCGCGCGCCCCCTGCCTGGAACGAACAGCGCGAGCGGTTCTCGCACGTGCCGGCACCGTTACTGCGCAGTCCACAACGCGTTGTTTTTGGCGGTCCCATCTCCCGCGAGGGGGACTCGAGTAAATGCTGTCGCATAGGGGGGGTGGGTGTATTGCGTTAAACGTTCATGTTTGGGATTGGTGGTAGTGAATGCGTTCGTATCAGCAGCTTCTTGGCGTAGTTTGAATGAGTCAAGGATATAAGGCGCGTTCGTAGCCTCCATTCTGTGTCGGCTTTGTGGCGCAGTGGGTAGAGCACCATGTACATTGCGTTCCGCCCGCAGGGGTCGAGGGATCGAACCAGGCGCCGGATAGTATTTTTTTTATATAGTGTAGGGGGAGGGGTGCGGACAACGACGGTGTGGACTACGACGGATGTCAACGCGGGTGACAATCGTGAGTTACTGAAATGCTCTGCATTTAAAACAGAACCACCCGCCCCAAATCAGCCATGTTCCAAACCCAGTTGACAGCTCCAGGCTCCCACGTTTCAGTAGCGCGACGGCCTACTTAGTTTAAACAACCGTCCCGAGCTCCGTCCTGCAGCCGGCATGACCCAGAGGCCGCTTGCCCTTGACAGGCTGGCTGCCATAACTTCATTCATTCATTCATTCATTCGGGGAACCGCCGCTTCCCACGCGTCGGACGCTTGCAGACGCTTCCAGACCGCCGCCTGGAAACCTTACAGCCAGTGTGTTGCTTTCTCCAAATCAGCTGGTATCCAATGCCAACTACTAAACGCCTGGCATACTAACGCCTTCATTACATTCTATTCATTTTCACCCGAAACCACCAAACGAACGCGCAATAGAACGAGTTATTATCCAGAAATACCACGCAGCTGCAACGGCTTTCGAAAATGATTTTTTTCGAACAGCGCACCCCGACAGATCCACGTATGGTCTTCCTCACAAGACAAACGCCGCCACTGTAGCAGCACAGGCACACGGTGTCTTTTCCCTCTCTCTCTCTCTCTCTCACACACACACACACACACACACACACGCACACACACACACACACACACACGCACAGGCGCACGCACGCACGCACGCACGCACGCACACGCGCACGCACGCACGCACGCACAAAAAACGTGATGGCAAAACGAAATACTCGAATGAATCATGCACAACGTTCTCTCGGCATTGAGTGTGGGATCTTTTTAAACGTCCCCACCGAAATCCACGTTTTTAGGTTTTACCAGATTGACGGACTCTGGTTTTACTTAGAAGCAATAATGTCTACGCATTCTTTCATTCTTTAGAGCTTGATGTCACACACTTCTGGGTACTTGGTCACATCAATGGTGTGGTACGTCCTACCGCTATGCTTGCAATTTCGCGCAGACGCGGCGACCGTCTGCCGCGTCTGCCGAACGTCGCGCAGGCGCGGAGAGTGCTGAAATCGCTGGCGCAGTGTCATTATCCTCCCTTCCCTCCATTATCATCATTGTCCATTAGTATCAGTGGCGTAGTATTGTCCTCCATTTTCCTCCATTGGCTTGCTGTCGTTTCTGGCGTAATACTGTTACGTGGTGACAGGACTAAAAGATAAACGATGGTTAGTGGTGAAGCGATCTATTTACAAAGAGAATGAATGTATTTACAATGCGGCCATGAGAGCTCCGGAAGAATGTGGGCCACCGAGTGCTTCATCGTCGTCGGCGTAGGTCCCCTTGAGATATGTTACCCGATTTGAACTTATCTCACTGTTCGTGTTTCCTTTCCGGAGCCGACGGAGCCTTCTATGTGTGCACAGGGTGCGTTGGTCTGATCGCGTGGCTGGCGCCAATTGCCCGCCTGTGCAGTGGCGCGCGGGCATACTCGCGTTCGAATTAGCGAGTTTATCAATACATAGGCTTCTATAGAGCTTAGCAGGACCAAATCGCATAGTTGAAATCATCCGTAAATTTGAGTTTTTCAAGATCGAATTAACGAGTTTTCACTGTATCATATTCAGCCGGGCTCTCGAATCAGCTGCCTCAATCGTATTGGACGGTTCGCAGCGCTGATGTACTTGCGGACGCCTCATGAGCATGGCTGATAGCGGAAGGCTAGTATAAGCGTAAAAATTGAAAGATGAGCCTAATACACTATGGCGTTAGAACGATAACCTGCAAAACTACGAATACGCCAATTATCATAACGAGCATATACGTCGAGATGACGTAACTTGAGCATATCCGCAAAACAAGATGCACGACAAAAGAACAGACATGCGACATTCGTTACTATGCCTAAACAGGACTGTTGCGGATTTATAATTTACCGCCAACATGGACAGTAATGATGATGAGAGAGACGCCGACAACTAAGTGCGACGTTCACGCGCCTGGCGATGCGTGCAGGCACGTTCGCTCGTGATTTAGTTTGGAACGCTGCGTTAGACGGCTGTGCTGGCCTTGCGTCGCTCTCTTCACGGCGCCATTAAACGCTGAAGATCGGCTTTCCCTTTTCGTATCAAGGACAGCACAGCTGAAATGAATCTGTCATAGACTGCAGCAATCTGTCTTTCACAGATTGGTTGAATGTTCAGATTGGGATGTAGAGAGATCAACAGTTTGAACGGTGTGCTCAGATAGTCTCACAAGCAGTAGCACACTTCCTGTCTGACCCTATGGGCACCGCCCTTATTTTGGGGGATGATGTCACCTAAGATGAGTAATCACATGTTCGTGCGTTTGATCCTCACCATGAAAACGTCGCCTTGGAGGGCATTTTCGAACGGCAGGTACGGGTTCGCGAAGCGGACCGAGGGCATCGCGTCTAGGCGGAGCTGTTGCGTCTCGAAGATGACCTTGTCCACCAGCCTGCGATGAAGCAAGAAAATTCACTGCCCAAGTATTTGAAGGAGGAAGACCTGCGAAGCTGCAGGCGCAGTTCATAAGTGCACTAAAGAAAACGCGCTTGTTTGTAATTTGCGATTGGGCATACTTCCTAGCTAACCACCTGAGTGAAACTTCGATGGACTACAGCTTTACTGAAGGGAACAAACTGTGTTACCCGTTTCTCTACTGCGTCCTAGGCATCTTAATTACTGCCTGGGTAACACACAGACCCAAACCGCTCGACCACGCGGGACAGCAGCCTGGTCGCATCGGACCCTGAGACATGCACGTGGACATCTCTCACCAGAAGAACGGGCATGTTGTCGGTGAGCGCGTGTAGACTGGCTCGCGGGCACGCCTGCCTCCCCACGCCGCATGTTACGCACGTGTAAACTGGCGACACGTGACGTGCGCGTGCTTAGACGTGAAGACGACAGATAAAATGTCGCTCCTGAAGCCGTTCAGATATACGGGAAAAACACCGACCAAAACTTCAAACCAGGAGATTTATCAAGAAAAACAACTACGAAACCAAAGCACTAGCTCTTGGTTGCGAAGAATTTCTGTTGTACGTCGATTTATCCACGCACGCTATATTAGTAAGCCTCGGCGCATACGGCTTAGCTGTAAAAATATCGGAAAGAAAGTGCTTTAACCCACAGGGAATGGGCCCCCTACACGTTAGTGCTTGCAATTATCCGTTCAAACCAGTAATCCGGTTAAACCGATTCGGAGCGATTGCGGCCTTGAAAGCCGGTTATCCGGATATCCGGATTTTCCGCAACAAATAATCAGTATATCCGGTTTTAGTAGCGGTGAACACGGGAAATCGGCTTCAAAAAAGCGACGGCGAAACGGTGACGCCATAAAATGGACGCCAAAAACCTCGGCTTCGCAAGATATCTTACCAACTTAACCCGCCGCGGTGGCTCAATGGTCAAGCCGTTGTGCTGCTGAGTCTAAGGACGCGAATTCGATTCCCAGCCACGGCGGCCGCTTTTCTGATGGAAGCGAAAATCAAAACGCCCGTGTGTTCGAGATTTCGGCGCACATTAAAGATCCCCAGGTGGTCAAAATTAATCCGGAGCCCTCCACTACGGCACGCGTCATTGCCTGTGTAGCGTCGGCGCGTTAGACATCGAATCAATCAATCAACCGTCCGTATATAAAACAGAAATCCGGATATTAGAATATCCGGATAAAAAAAGCCGCCCGCCCGCATCTTCCCACGGGGGGAACTCAAGTAAATGCGTCGCATAGGGGTGGTTTTATTGCGTGAAAGTTGCGTAATTGGGTAGTTTGTGGTTACCGTTTGGATGTGGTGAGGGTTTGGAATGCTTAACTTGTTGACGGTACTGTTGCTTCCATCGCTTATACTTCATCTGGGGCCAAACGAAAGGCAAGCAAAGACGCACTTGACTGAAGTTCGAACGCGCGCTCCGCACGCTGTCGAGGGAAAGGAGTATGGGGGAGAGGCGCGCATGCGCGCACTTCCGTACACAAGCGCACGACCTTTCCACGCCCCCCACCACGCTGTTGTCACGCAGCTGTCACGCCGCTAGCACGCCGCTATCACGTGTACACCTGCCGCTGTTGCTGCTGAGCGCGACGGAGCGCACGGGGTAACTACTGTGCATGCGCGCGCAGACGCGTTCCCCCCGCACCGCCGCAGCTGTTGTTGAGAGCGACGAGGCGCACGGAGCAGCTACGATGCATGCGCGCGCACACGCGCTCCTGCTGCACCACCGCAGCTGTTGTTGAGAGCGAGGAGGGTACGGGGGAGAGGCGCGCACCTGCGCCTCGACGTGACGTCATGAGCTGCGGACGCCTATGGACGGAGGAGTTGGCGAGCCTAAGAAATGCTCCGCATTTAAAAAAAACTGGTTAATAATACGCTTACCGGTTACTTTGATTATTTGGTTATCCGGCTTTCAAATTCAAATAATCGGTGAATAGAATAACCGGATAACCGTTTTTGCCGCAAAACCGGTTATCCATCTCCCCTTACTACAAACATGGCTATCCGTAGTCAAAATAACGATCTAGAACGATAGAGAGGCGGCATGGAAATGGGCGAAGCGTACGGACGCAACAGCCTGCAAAAGCCGAGAGGGGCCTCCTGATAATTTCCACGCTGTGCGACTGAAGTAACGCGCATACAACGCGGCATGCCTTTTTGGAACGGTTACTGAGATGGCGACAAACAGTCGCTGCAACACTTTTCGTTGTTTTTAAGCGATATAAACGCTCTATACCAGCGTGGCACAGCTTTTGAACTGTCTAACAGAACATGTGAGGTGACGCTATTGACCACCACTACTTTGTGGTTATTTCTCGTTTAATACGAATTTAAGCTGAAAAATACTTGTAATAACATGTACAGCCATGAAAAAGTGGAATGCGAACACGAAAATATGAGCCGGAACACGCTAAATTGAAAAATACTGCTAGTGGAGGTCCAATAATGCCGCGCTATTGTTTTATTTCGAAAGACGCATTTCCCAAGTTTGTTACTGTTATTTTCCCAGGCATGAATTTGACTTAATCGATCAGATTTAAGAGAAATCCCCTAGGTGGAGCAAGTTTCTGCGAAGGAATTCCTTCGCATGAACTTTACTATTTGTGTGTTCTGGTTCATATTTTCATGATCGTGTTTCATTTGTTCATCACTGTACATCAGAGGCAAACATGCAGAACCAAATACAAACTTGTGCGCTAATTCGGCGC
This sequence comes from Haemaphysalis longicornis, assembly GCA_013339765.2. Taxonomy (NCBI): domain Eukaryota; kingdom Metazoa; phylum Arthropoda; class Arachnida; order Ixodida; family Ixodidae; genus Haemaphysalis; species Haemaphysalis longicornis. The sequence goes on from JABSTR010000397.1 coordinate 16,912, forward strand.
AAAAAGGAAACGTCCCCACCGACCGAGCTTTTGCTATGCCCGTCGGAGAGTGACGTGTTGATAATGGCGTCTGGATAGTGACGTATGAAGTCGTGAAGGGCCGTCGAATCTGACGCGCGCTATTTTGACGGCGAGCAAGCGTTTTGCAGTCTTAACAAAAAAGTGTCATTTGGACGCATCTCTAGAAATTTCAACTTTGAGACAATGATTTAGTAACAAACTGCCACATTGTTTCAGTTCTTAGTATGGTACAGGCTAGCTGTCTGTAGCGCTCCACCGGTCCGTCTAATGCTCACCGCACTCGTATAGTTGCAGAATAAAGTTCGAAGTAAGTAAAACGCAACAGCGCAGAGGGAATTTAGCCTAAACACACACCAGTTCAAGAGCCTGTGTTCCGCCCTCTCGTAGCGGCAATCGTAAATGTGTGCTGTAGGGAACTGTGATCCGTAATATACATTCTTAAGTAGCCAATGAACGCGGTTTAAGCACCAAACTATTAATCTGTTTTGTAGCATAGTGCAGTAGCAACGCCCCTAATTTTTTTTTATTCGTGTTGTAATAGACATGGCTCGTAGATTACGCTACAGTATCTTTTCATGATTTACGCATTACCGTATACAGTCAAATTTTGCATATGTGAAGTTGCGAGTGTACACTTACGTGGATATGTTCTTAATAGACTCCGCGGTGGAATTTATGGACGCGGAAATCCTCAGGAGAAGCGAAATATCATCGGGGTGAATCCTGTGCAGGTCCTGAAAAAGGAGGAAAAAACAACAGCTGTCAATCCGGGAATATATGAACACGAGAGAAAATAAGAAGCAGCGAAAAAAATTGCTCCAATCCACGCTGTGACGGTAATTGGAAAGCAAAGCTTTAAACGACACCCAGAACAATTGCCCATGCGGCGTCACTTGAATTCACACACGTGGCTCTACAAAGAGTGAAATCAGAGATTCTGCCAGCCGTTACCTGGAATTCGCTAGGGCGGCGTCCCGAACGCAGCAGCGTCGGCCACGGCCGGGCTAGAGCGGCGGACGCCGCCGCTGTATCCCGGCCGTGCGTCGGCAGAAAGAAAACGGAGAGGAGCGTCTTTCGAAGGGTGAGAAAGCGGAACCTAGCCATCCTGATGTGCTAGCTCGGGGCTACACCAGCGCTGCGACACAAGCGCAGACACCGAAACAGTTCGGCATGCGAGCTTAGTGATTCCCATTTATGCCGATTAAAACTAGTTAGTTTAGTAAGTTGGGGAATTGCGAGAAAGCTGAGGGAACTTTTATAATCGCTATCAGTCAGAACCAGTTGCTCCTTTCGCCTTTTGTGATACCTCTTAAAACACTACCGAATTGGTATTCACCATTTTAGAATACGGAGTCCCATTCGTGGTAAGCAGTGGCAAAAGGTAGCGTTTCTCTAGCGGCCAGATGTGTGCATGCGGTACATTTTGTTTTCTTGCCCTGCATACCAATCGCTCAGGTATCTTTGCCGTACGACCACTTAATTCCGTCGGGTCCGGGTTACCCAGGAGGCGCCTGTCGAACAATTTAGGCCGATGCGAAGGAAGCGCGCAATGGACACGAACAGGCCCAAAACAACCGTTGCTAAAGAAGGCGACAAAGCCGTACCGCTGACGCACCCGCCGGTGAGCAGGCACCTCCACGCGGGGAACACTGGGTAAAGTGCGCCGCGCCATCTACAGTGTGTTCAGTGAGTGAAACCCTCTGATAAGTTTTCTGTGGCTGCAAAAACGCAGAGTAATGTGAAGCTCGAAAGTCTTTTTTTTTTATTTGTAATGCTTCACGCAAGACGAACAAGACAATTTTTTTACCCTTTTGTGTTGATTTTGGTTTCGTAAAGCACTGCGAAGGTGGGAAATTGGAATCGCATTTGGTGGTAAGAGCGAGCGGATAACGGTCTACAGCCCGTTATGGCGAATCACTGCTCTGCACTTCCGACAGCTTACACATTGAGTGGAATGGCACTTAAATTTTTTTCCTTGCGCCTCGCCGCTACAGGGCTGCTTGTAACGGCATGTCTAGCGCAGCTGTAAGGGCATCACCTGGGCTTTTTATTCAACTAGATCATAATATGCAATTTTCGTACGAAGTTTTCGCCCAATAAAGGCAGCCGTTCCTACAACCGACAGTTCTTAAAATTGGCTCATTTATTGTTGTAACGATCTGCAAGTATAGCACACAACTATAACGCGTATGTAAGAGTGCGTCGTTTTCCATTGGTATGCTCGTTTTTTTCTGTACACAGAGGGAAATACAGCCCTTTTGTGACCTGTTTCGTTCGTGATAGGGTGACATGATGGCATTCTTTGCTTTCAGGCGAAAGGTGCTTATTCTGCACGCTGTGTGTGACAATCCCCACACGCGTCATCCGAAATTCAATGCGAATCAGGCAATGCTTGCGCAGCGCTGGGCCAAATCTAGCAACAACGGCTTGATTCAGTCCACACGCCGTCCACTGGTGGCGGTATGGTCAGCATGTACAAGGGACCTAATTAAAAGTTATGAGATGTACGTAATGCAGTGTTGTTCTACGGGCCGTCTTCTCGCGAGAGACCATGGTTCTTCAATATATACCAGAAGCGAAATCCCGCCCCCGGTACAGACGCCTACATGCACCCGCTATTTGCAATGGCTTTGCCATTGCCCATTTGCATAACGTCGACCTGTCACAAAGAAATGAAACTGAACTGGCTGAACAAATTTTTGCATTACTTTTTCGGTAGTATAATGCTTCTCTGAAAGAACGCCATTTTGTATTACTTAATAGCTTTAAGTGATTCTCTAACATGTTAACTACTTCAGTGGCTTCTTTGCTAGTTACACGTCCCGCCGACAGACGGCAGGCAAATCTTTATTTCCCAGAACCAGGGTGGCAAATCTAGAGTCACTTCTTGATTTCTTGATACGTGGGCCTATGGACAGTTAAGTACTAAAGTGTCACAGCAGCCCTGTTCTCGGGTGCCAGTAGTCGAAGAGTTAGCGAGACCTCACCTGGCACGCAGGGACGGCTCGCGACAAATCCGGCTCCCTCCGGGCGGCCAGTTCGACGCCGCTGAGCGCGTGGTCGACGAGGAATCGCGAGGCGGCCCTCAACCACCGGGGACCTCGCGGCCGCCGCCTCGGCGAACAGCGACACCGGAAGCGACACGTAGCGCTTCACGGACGCCTTCACCAGGAGGAAGTCCTGGAAGGCGTCCTCGTCTGCACCGAACAGCAGCGTGCCAAGATTGTCACCATCACGGTGGATCACCGGGGCCCATTCAGAATTGCCTTACACATGCAGTGAATGTTCGAATTCAGTTCC
>JABSTR010000398.1:0-40339 GCA_013339765.2 Haemaphysalis longicornis
CCATCGTGCGACAAGATTTTGATCAACAGTAAAAAAACCATTCGACGCTTGTCTGTTCCTCATAAAATGCGAAACCCTCATTCGAACGCTCCGCAGATTCGCGTCAGCAGTGTTACCGCATAATAATACGGGAACAAATTCTTACGTAAATTCGATTTCGTTGAGGACACCGATGCCTCGCGTAAAAGTTTTATTTATAGGACTACAAGAGGCATTTTGTAGCCTTCCCTTCCCGTGCACTGCACCCAGGCATCGAAACGAACCTTGTGATACACTCGAAGAAGTAGATTAGTGCAGAGAGAATTTAAACATTCAGCACGTTTTGTGCAATTTACGAACAGCAATTTTAGAGCATTTTTTCTGGTCTATGTGGAGAGTTCATAATTAAACCTCTCAACGGGAGGTGAAATAGTGCAATGTGCGGTTTAAACATTCAGCCTGTTTTTGTGCAATTTTGCATACTTGCATTCACACACCGTTCTTATAGGCACCCTAACAATAGGGTGCCGTGGTAACACCCCAATCGAGAAGAAATACTTTTAGAACCCCTTTAACGGTCGTAGCACCCTTTAAAACTGTTCATTACACCCTGAATTTTGCCGCCCTCGAGATGGGGTGCCCGAGCAATATTTGGGCGCTTGAAAGGTGCAAAAAGGGTGCAAAATGTTCGGTACACCCTTTTAGCACCTTAGAGGGTGTAACAATGTTAAGAGTTACGCCCCTTAATTTGTGGCACCCTCATGATTGGGTGCCAGAGCAATGTTTTGGTCCCTAAAAGATGCAAAAAGGGTGCAAAATTTTGAGTGCACCCTTTTAGCACCTTAAAGGGTGTTACAAAGTTTAGTGTGTACCTGTCTTGACCTGCCCCAGGCGCAGTTTATATTTATCTCTAATTTGCACAATGCTCAGGGATTTGTTGTCCTTTTTGTGGATGCATGGGTGACTGTAAAATTGTAATTTTAAAGGCTAAAGCCCTAAACTTCTTATTTAAAGCAACCGCGTATAAAGGTTGACAAAATAGGTGGTCTAAAAATGAATGAATGAACGAATAACATTATGTTGCTCAAAATTGGAATTCGGAGAAGTAGAACTCCTCTTCAGCCTCCCAGTGGTAGACGGCGGACAGGAGTCCTCGGTCTCTGGCGACGTCGTTCAGCCACCTGGAAGCCCCGGAGCTAAACGTTGGGTCAGTACTCCGCAGTATGATCTCCTACTGCCCATCAGATTGATGTTGGTTGCTCGGGAATAGTTTTTATTTTTAAAGTGACACGCCCTAAGAATGTGCCCCAGCTCGGCCATGTGTGAGTATAGGTTGCAAGCATTGTCATATAGCCCTAGATCGCAGCAACGATACGCCAGTGGCTAAAATAACGCGTTATGTTTTAAAAAGGCTCCACGAAATTGATTTCTGGCAGTTTAGGGTATTGTGCATTACCGGATATGTCGTAACGGTAATCAGCGAGTAGTTTCGTGAATGTTACCGTGCCGTCGCGGCCTCCCAGGCGCAGCGGCAGCTCAGATGTGTCCGGGAAGTTTCGGCAGCAAAGACCCCGAGCCACCTCATTAGCATGAAGGTTCCGCGGAAGTGCAGATTGCGGCTGCGCCATACAACTTGTACTTGTCTTAATACCGTTACTGTAGAACCTTTCATTATGTGTTCGGCATCGGGTGGGATCCAACCTCTCGCGAAGTTTCTGGTAGCACATATAAAATGGTTGAGTACGAGTTTCGCGGGATGTTAGTGACATGCCAGTGCAACAGCCGCCTCTCCCTGTCCCAGTACACTGCCCGTCTGGACTGCGGCGTAGGTGAAGGAATATCCCTATCTATTATATACCACTTCAGCCATAGCACCTTGGTCCCGGTATTCGGCTGCATCTTTACCACATCATCGAAGCGCTGGAACGCCTTCGTAAAGACATCGCTCCCTGCATGCGAAGGCCCTTATTGTTCACGGTGTGCATTTTGCTGGACAGCCGGATAATGTGCAGTCAATAATGTGCAGTCAAAAACAATATGTTCACAGTAAAAACTGTGCCTCTTGAGTGATGACCTCAATCCTTTCTCTGGATGTTCCTTTAGTACTTTTCGGGGCTGCTCTAATTTTTGTGTTCTTTCAGCTCATATGGGCTCCTCTGATGGGTTGTGCACACCCATGACTTCGATTTTCAACTTCGCAGAAGTGATGACCATTCTAGCGCTTGTTTCGCAGCTCTTTTAATGATATGGTTGAGTTTTAGATGCGAAGCATCTCATGCTCGGGGCTGTGTCCCTCCCTCCATCGTTGTTGTCAGCCGTCCACACTCTACTGCGCATACGCGTCTGTTCAGCCAAGCGAGCGTTTGGGCTGATGTCAGCGCAGTCCACTATCAAAAGAAATAGTTAGGTGGCACCCGGTTTCAATCCTACGACTCTCTGGCCGCAACGGGAGGTACGTGGCGCTCTTCCCACTGCGCTACGAACCGAGAAGAGAGCTCGTGCTACGAACGCGCCTTATGGCCTTCACTCATTCAAACTACATCAAGAAGCTACTGATACCCGCCGCGGTGGCTCAGTGGCTAAGGCGTTGCGCTGCTGAGCACGAGGTAGCGGGTTCGATTCCCGGCCGCGGCGGCCGCTTTTCTGATGGAGGCGAAAAGCAAAAACGCCCGTGTGTTCGAGATTTCGGCGCACGATAAAGATCCCCAGGTGGTCAAAATAATCCGGAGCCCTCCACTACGGTGCGCCTCATCGCCTGCGTTGCGTCGGCGCGTTAAACCCCACAATCAACAATCAACAAGAAGCTACTGATACAACGAAGGCATGCGAAGCTGAACGTCAACGGAAACGACGAACTGAAAACTAATGGCGAAATGAAACTGAAAGTTTCATCGTGGCGTTGAAAGTGGGTTAAGAAACTCAGATTGCGTGAATTTAAGCCTGTTTAAACTAACATGCTGCAGTAATTTGTCTGTGGATGACGTAAGCTAAATGGTCCTAACGGTTTGCAATTGAGAACTTTTTATCTGGTTTGGGAATAAACAATTTTTGCGGCTTTCTCGGCAGCGTGCCTGTTGCCGAGCAATGATTTACGTGTACTCGGGGACAACTTTCTGTGGTAATGGAGAGAAAGCTACGAGGGAAGCACGGAAGCGAAGCTACCTTCTCTGTGTTACTGCGCCAAAGTGGTTCGCGACAAACTGGTTTCGGTTTCAGTTGCGGCGTGACAGATATGCATTTGCTACAGTTGATTACTTCGCATGAGCATATTGGAGTATCATTCGCAATGCTTCATTTGTTTGTAAACACAAGCTGACGCTTTCAGTAGAGAACTGAGTCCGAGCGTGACCGATACTGTATAGTCCAAATGTGAAGTGAATTTTGTCAGCGCTGCAGCTTTGAGGGCATGCACTGATTTATAAACTGTTCTGGAGATTAAAACTGGGCACCACCGCTACCGGCATGTGTAGCGTGCTTACACAGCCCGCAGGTGCAGTATACCAAAAGAACAGCCCGCATACACGCTTACGCACACGCTCGCTTTCAACGGCAAGCTGGCTAACCGAAACGACGGAGAGTCCCGGTTGCATCAGTCGTCCTTGGGCGCGCAATTTTCAAACCACTTGAATATTTTGTTTTGACAACTTTTGTTTTTCGGGCTTCTTAAAAATCGTATGCGGAGAATGAAGTGGCGAGCTACTTAAGCATGGAGGAAGTGAAGGTTTAGGAGGGAGCGTCAGGTGAAAACCGTGAAGCCTAGCCATAAAAAAATAAAAAAGGAAATCCCTAGGGGAATTTCAACCTCACGTGACAGGCAAGAGGTATTTGCGCCTCACGCGACCACACGTCTTGCGCTGCGCGCATTGCTGCGGGCGCGCGCCTGTCGGTACTGGGCCGTAGGGGCGTCGTGCGCAGCGCTGCCTGCAACCCAAAACGCGCAGCGGGCTGATTGTTCAGGCGAAGTGGTCGGCCGATAGGGACAGAAAACATTTGTATGTATTGAGCTTCCGTATTCGTCGACGTTCACGCCGCCGTTGATGTGTGGTCAGCCGCCGTGCAAAAGTGGAGATGACAGAGTACGACATCCGCGTCTTGTATTTTATTTCACAAAACACACCGCCCTTTCTTGGTTCTGATACTTTCATCTTTTCAACTTAGCCGTTTAGGCCCTATTTTAAGTAATCAATCTTTTATTGTCAAGGCTGCAGTCAGCCTAGAACTCACCGCGGTCCCTCCCAGGCGCAATCTCGCATTCGTTTTCCCCACATATACCTATAGCACGGATGGAGCAGTCTTCGGACAACCAGCCCGCCTATTACCTGCATCGTGAGGCCGAGAATGATCTGTTCTTTTCTTGCCCTCCCCCAAAATTCGTGCTTTTGCACTTTTTGGTTTCCAATGTACCGAAGGAGAAAAAACGTGCTACAAACGTCATCACGACAATGCGGCGCACACAACGTGCCACCACGCTCGGAGCACCGATAAGGCGAACTTGCGCAAGGGCGCACGCGAGTGAAATTAAACTTACTTGTTCGACTTACCTCTCAACGGAAGGACCCTCGTAGCACCGCTATGATGTAAATTGAAGGAACGATAATTTCCAGCAGAATGCATACGCAATCGTCACACCACACCTGGAAAACACCACGCAGCCGTAAGCTGCTCCCTGCTTGTGAATGTTTACGGCCGCGTGTTCGAGCAGAGCCAGTCGTGGTTCAAGTGATCCGACGTCAGAAGTCTAATTCGGCTCGTGCGGCTCTTGGAGGTGCTTCCTGAGCATTCGAAGTACGCCTCGCCTCGCTTCGAACAGTGACAGCGGCAGTAGTTCCACGTTACGAGGCTGGGAGCGCAACGCTGGCGAAACAATCAGCAGTGGCTTAGCTCGGCGATGACAGCATATACGTAGCGTGAGGTTAGGTTCAGTATCAAATCCAATTCAATCCAATCCATTCCAGTCCGGTCCAGTCGAGTCCAGTCACTGCTCCTCGCACATGCGCAGCACGACTCTTCAGGAGCCACGCGAAACGGCTATAAAGAGGCTCGAGCGCACACTCAGAATTAGTTACTGCGCAACGGGGGTGCACAGCTGGGCATGGGCCGGCGCCAGTGCGTCTGCCGCGGCTATGACGTCAGTCCTCTGGAATGCGCAGACCGACGAATGCGCAGACCCAATTCTCTACACACCGTAATCCAATTGGATTGGATTTCCAGTCCAATCCAATCCAAATCCAATTCAATCCAACAGAATGCTCCTCGCGCTTCCGCAGCGCAGCCCTTTAAGGTCCACGCGAAACTGCTCAACCTCGGCCAGTGTAGCTTACACTACAAAATATCGTACTGCGCCTTTTGGCGACTCCGCTCGGCTTGCTCCACCTCGTGGCTCCACCTCTGCCGGCAGCCACCCGTAGCCTCTAAATGCTGCCGCGGGCCTCAAAATGTGAAGATCCCAGGATGCAGTGCAAGGGAGGAGCCTGAGAGGAGAAGGTGGCATCAGAGGAGGTTGGCTTGCCAAAGCTAGTACCCCTGAAGTCATGCTCCCCCTAAAATTTTTCTAGAAGGTCGTCGAGGGGGACGCCGTGTTTTTTTTTTGTTAGAGAACCCATGCGACGCGAGTGGCGAACGCGAAAGCGGAAAAATGCCCAAAACTGAAATATATTTAGCTTTGTTTCACATGTTCTGACTAGTAACTTAGTGTCATTATCAATCTAAGGCTAATGCATAAGAAAATATATTTGAAATTGCTTAGATTTCAGCCAGGCAAATATTTTGGTGAAAGTACTTACAGTTGCGGAGAAAAGGAGAAAAACGGCGTCGTTCGGCTCTCTAGCCTTGACTGCATTATCACAGAAACTTGTCCCCGAGTATAGATAGCGACGACTGTAATGGACGCACTTTCTGGACGCAGTTTCATCATCGCAGTTTCGGATCCCTTCTTAGTAATCCGTCAGGACCAGGGCCATAAGTAGGGCCACCCCCACCTCCGCTTCCGTGGTGGGTCTATCTAATTCGGGTTTCGTAGCGCCACCACGGGAATCTGGTTGGATTTCTACCGGGAAGGTTGAGAGCAATGGATCAACGTAGGTGGGCAGCTAAGGCGTTTAGGTACCTATTTATTTATTTATTTATTTATTTATTTATTTAGAATACCCTCAAGGAAATTGCATTGAAGAGGGGAGTGGGTGATACATAAAAAATAAGAAAAATGCAGTACAACGAACATATTGCGAGTACATATCACCTCTAAAACAAACGTAAAACAGTAAATAAGGTTGTAATCATTCTTTTACAACGTGAGAAACGTAGCTAAGGTATACATGCTGTAAGGAGTAATACAGGAGGTCAGTTGCAATTTCGCGTCAGTTCTGGCGTTCCTGGCAAGACTCATAAAAAAATAAAAACAATAGAAACAAAACAGCAAAACAAGTGGGATTGGCAGGAACCATTGTATCGCTACAGACAATAGACAAATCTAGGTGATGATGTTGCACACAGCGGAATGAAACAAGTCTGGGTTGCTAATCGTAGCGACATCAGAAGGAAGATGATTCCAGTCCCTAGAGGTACGTGGAATGAAAGAGTGAGAAAAGGTTTTAGTGTTGCAAGTAGGAATACCAACTTTGTAAGCATGGTCTAAACGAGAAGATACGAATGAAGGGGGACTAAGTAGTGCGTTGTGAAGCATGCCGTGTGAATATATTTTTTGAAATAAGCACAAACGTGCAATTTTTCGTCGTGACGTCAGAGATGGGAGATTCAAGTTAGTTTTCATTCTGGAGACACTGGCTGCTCGCTGGTAGTTAGAAAGAATAAATCGTGCGGCGTTATTCTGAATCATTTCTAGCTGGTTAATCAGTACTTCAGTAGATGGGTCCCATAGATGAAGCATAGTCAAGTTGTGAACGGACAAGGGATTGGAAAAGGAGCAGTTTTACAGAAGAAGGAGCGGAATGAAAATTTCGTCTTACATAGCCAAGCATTCGATTGGCTTTATTAGTGATATAGTCAATATGAAGATTCCAAGATAGATCAGCAGTGATATGAACGCCCAAGTATTTATATGAAGTAACAGCTTCGAGGATTTTCCCATTAAGTAAGTACGGGTGCGAGTTAGTAGCGATACGGGAAATTCGCATTGATTTGCATTTAGTAGTATTTAATGTCATTTGCCATGTACTGCACCAATGGGATATGGAATTGATGTCGGACTGAAGTGTGCATATGTCATTATCGTTATCAATCTTCCTAAAAATGACACAATCGTCAGCGAATAAATGCACTGATGATGAAACACACTCAGGCAAATCATTGATGTAGATGAGAAAAAGTAGTGGACCCAGAACGGTGCCCTGGGGTACACCTGAAATAACCGGGCTTAAAGATGAAATGGTGTCATTGGCTATGACAAATTGCTGGCGATGCACGAGGAAGCACTCAATCCATTTGATTATGCCGGTGGCGAGACGTATATTTCTTAGTTTGTGAAGTAGTAACTGGTGCGGTACTTTATCAAACGCTTTTGCGAAATAAAAAAAAAATGCAGTCGGCAAAGGAATGGTTGTCCAGAATACAGTGAAGCTTGTTAGTAAATAAAATTAACTGGGTTTCACATGAAAAGGACTTTCGAAAGCCGTGCTGTGCGGGGTCAAAAAATGAATTAGATTCAAGAAAGTTGGCAACATGAGAATAAATTATATGTTCAAAGATTTTACACGGTATGCTAGTGATAGATATTGGCCTGTAATTGAAAGGGGACTGTTTATCTCCAGATTTAAAGACAGGTACCACTTTGCCTATTTCCCAATCATCAGGGATATTACTTTGTTCTAGTGATTGCTGAAAAAGTTTAGCTAGGATAATAGAACAGTTGTGTTTGGTACTTTTAAGGAATTTTGAAATTAATACCATCAACGCCAGCGGAAGAACTAGTTTTAAGTGAGTCAATAATCTTAATTATTCCATTTGGGTCAATTTGCAGAGGGTACATCGCTACGTAGTCCCGACCCTTAAAGTTGGGTAAAGAAGAAGTGGAACTGGAAGAGAAAGCATCTGAAAATACTTTGTTCAGCGCACTAGCACACTCATTATCGAGCATTGGTTCGCCGTTTGCGTCAATTAACGTTATTCGAGAATCTTCCGTAGGGTTGACGACGCGCCAAAATTTCCTCGGGTTATTTTGCAAAAAGCTAGGCATCGTATTTGTCAAGAAGTTTTGCTTTGCAGTTTTGACCGCTGCAATATACTCATTAACTGCTGAGCGGTACAAGGACCACCTATAAATACTGTGAGATGTCTTGGCGAGACGGTACAGCCGCTTCTTTCGGTTTGATAAGCGCCTAATATTTGGGTTATACCAGGGAGCATTCGAATTACACGGTATTTCCCGAGTAGGTATGAAGCGATCTGTTAATTCAATGATCTTGTTCTTAAATAACGCCCAGTTGCATTCTAGCGATCGTTCATCGAACCCATCTAAGTAATCAACAATAAATAAATGCAATTCACTATTTATTTCCGCAAAATTGGCTTTGTTATAATTTCGAATGGTTTTTGTTTTTTTGGAACGTTTTTGCACTGGAATTTTTACAGTTAAGTTTAAAAGGGCATGATCACTCAGTTTGGGCATGTACGTTATTTGCGAACACAGATCGGGGCAGTTTGTAAGAACAATGTCCAATATATTCGCGGTAGTTGGCGTCACTCTCGTAGGTTGTGATACTAATTGTGTTAAGTTAAAGGCTAAGCATAAGTCAATAACTTGCTGAGTACAAGATGAAAACAGTGTCGAAAATGGTATTGAGGCCGACCATTCAATTCCTGGGTAGTTAAAATCACGCAGTAAGAAAATAGGACATGCTGGGTATCGGGATACAACCATGTTTATAGCGTCGTGAAGGTCGCTAACGAACATCAGCGAGGAATTTGGTGGACGATAGCATGCACCGAAAATTATTCTGCGATACGACAGCTTAGCAGATACCCACACGATTTCTAAAACCGACGGTATGTTAAGTGAAAAGGATTCGAATTGCTTTTTAACAGCCACGAGAACACCGCCCCCTTGCCTTGCGTCCCTATCACGGCGATAAAGATGGAACTGGTTAAATGAATCAAAAAGTTCACTATCACGTATATTTCTATGGAGCCAAGTTTCCGTTAACACTACAATATCTGTAGATAAAGAATTAATTGCTGCTGACACTTCAGTGCGCTTACTGATTAAGCTTCTGATATTCGTGAATAAAATGGAAGCATGCGCAGAATGGGAACTACTACCACTACCCCTCGCTACCCGCTATCTTGGTGAAACCGGAGGTTGTTCGGGAAGGGGGGCGGATACACCGGGAGTATTGTTCTCATGGGAATAAAGCGTGGTTGCTTCCATCACGGAATCTGTTACGTGGTCGTAAACGTAGTATTTATCATTTAGAAGAAGTTTGTTATACTTTAGTTTGAAGGACGGAGAGTTGGGCTGTGATTTGGCAAATTGGACTAGTTTTTTGCGAACTAGGCGTGTTGCAGGCGAGAAGTCTTCGGTAACGTTGACATTGCGCCCTTTCAGATTATTCTTTTCGTGTAGAATTTTTTCTTTTGTTTTAAAGCTAGAAAACTTAACTATTATTGGACGGCATCCGGAAGGTGAAAACTGTCCAAGACGATGCGCACGTTCAATGCCACATATCTCGCCCTGAAGGCAAGATGAGAGCAAGCCAAGGATTTTTTGTTCTGTTTGATCCCAAGTTTCTTTTCCATCTGGCAAACCATGAAAATAAGGTTATCCCTCCTAGCCCTATCTTCAAGTTCATCAACTCGAGACTGAAGAAAATGATTTTGCTTTTTAAGGTCGTCAATTGTAGACTGCACATCAACCTCGATCTCTTCTAAAGCTTGCAGTTTCTTTCCAACGACTGTCAGTCTAGTTCGATAGCAGTCAGTCCGGCCTCCATACCTTTTTGTCTTGCATGAACCTGCGCAACGGTTTCCTTCAATTCGTTATGGCTTATTTGTATTGTCGTTAATTGCGCTTGCACAGCCTTTAAAATGCTCAAAATCTCGCTGCCATCACCAGTACTACTGTCGTCAGTAACACTACTAGAACCAGCGCGAGTTTTACTAGTTGGACCAGGGTTCGTTTCGAAAGTGTGGACATGCAGTGGTTAAGGAAGACTAGAGGGCTAACGATGAAATACGGAAAAAACAGTGAAGAATCCAAAACAGCCAAGGTAACCAAAAAAGAGGCAAGACAGATAGAAACTTATAAATGGAGAGAACGAGGGGTGCTAAAACGTCGTTAGAGATGCACAGGGCCGAGAAATTGGACATCAGAAAGGAAACTTCCTACGATAATTGCCTGGGCAGTGCTTTGCTTTTGGAGGATGGAGCAGGTTGCTTGCGAACTGAGAGCTCTTTTGTGGGGAAGTATTCACAAAATGATGGGGTATGCATGGTCTGCGGAAAAGAAACCGAAACTATTCGGCACATAGACTTAGAATGCGAGGGTATTCCTCCACATCTACATGAGAGAAATATGCGGCATCCGGGAGACCTAGGATTTAAGGATAGCACAGAGGGAGTTAACTTCAAGGCTGTCGAGGGGACGAACAGATAAGAATGCTAGTGGACAAAAAGCAAAGAGGGGAATATTGCCTAGGACAGTCTCCACCTGTAACAGGCAAGAAGAAAAAGTATTTTGTGCCTAGTAAGTCTTTGTGCCTGCGCTAAGCAGGGCTGATATTAAACCACGAGTATAAAACATAAGTATATTCAACACTTTTTGGTTAAGATTGATATACGTTGTCACCCCGCTACGAAGGGGAAAGCAATAGCAATCATCATTATAATCAGGTTCGCTGTGTATTTTTTGGCTTCTGGCCGTAGGTCTGCATTGCCCCTTCATAACTTTGAACCAATTGGCTGAGATGCTTGTGGGTTATTTCATCCTTTCTGCGACAAGGGAGACATCAGGGTATCTTTCACATTTTCTGTAGGCTCATATGTAGGTCCATTGCTTCACGTGTCGGTGAAAATTTTGGAATGAGAATTTTCCTGCGTATTGATTTCCGTGTATATTTATGCTAGGAGCCTGGGTTGTTTACGGTTACGTTTGTAGGTGCTGGGGAGTTTTCGTAGGCCTGCTTTTGCTTCCCACGTGTGTAGTAGCTTTGAGTTGAGTTGTAGGTTTTACTTTTCGTTGACCATCTTCGTGGCTGCTTGAACATGGTTCCGCAGTTCTGCAGCCGCTGCCTCAATTAGAGCAATTTTGGCGTGTGGAGTTTTTCTTTATCTGGCGGGATGCATTCCTACCGTAAATGGAGCTATTCGCCTGTAGTTTTGGCGGGGGTGAGTTTAAGAGTTGAGGCCAGGATAGAGTGACTGAACCCGCCTTAGATTCCGGTGGTTGTTGATTCATGTGGTGCCAAATTGTTTTTTTAGTGAAAGCAAGATACGGCGTGGGGCCTACGCTAAGACTAATGCTGTGTCTGGTTTTAAAAGTAGGGTTCATAACGAGGGTGATTTGAAGATGTTGGGCACCTGTACAAAGCTCTCTTCCCTTCGCGAGGGCATTTTATTACACCAAGGAGGGTTAGGTGAAGTGTCGGCAACTTCTCCATTCTTGACACAATGACTTTGTGTTTGCGAACAAACTTCATTTAGGTAGAAACCTGCAACCTCGCTTTCAACATTTCACCTGTACAGTAAGGTAGAAAAAATTCCATAAAGAAGTTATCCTTTCCAGTTTGTTAAAATAATAAGGGCGTCCAAATTTCATATCAAATTAATACGAAATTCGAAACACTGCCTGTATGATTGGACAACCTATTAAGACGCAATGAAGAAAGTGTATTAAATAATAGAACGAAATCATCAAGTGCACTCCAATTTTGGCCAAAATTTTTCTGCCCTCTCTGACCAGTTAGGCCTTGTTTATACTTGCAAATTATACTCGCAAACACCCCACCAGTCACCACGTGCACGCATAAATTGCTGTTCGTCCTTGCAGCTGCCGCAGCGGTGATCGATCAACAGAGGCTGAACTCTGACACATTGCCCTGATGACATCATATCTACAGTCATGTCCCGGGAGGAAAAATATCAAACGCACGTGTGCATCCGGTTTACCAGGAAAGTGGTACGACGCAGCTGCCTTGCTTTCGCAGTGCTGTGTGGAGATCAGAGTTCAAGTGCACATGTTTTTTTGACCGATGCAACAAAAACATAAAGCAAAACAATTGGGTTTCCGTATTGCACACGCTCAAGCTACGCTCAAGCTACGCTCAAGTACTTTGTTGAAGCCCCTCCGCTCCGCGTCCACCCTGTTCGGACACCTTCGTGTCTCTTCTTCCAAACGCTGGGCCGCTTCGAGTTGCTCCGGAATTTGGCATCCTGGTTTTTCACTCCGCGTTATATTCTAAGGGTTGCAGGTTGGGAAAGTTGGCTACGTCGGCACACATCATCGTAGGGTACTAGACCGGTGCTTCACTCTAACTATATCGTTGATACCGATAGGTACCCGTCCATTTAAAAAAAGGGCTCTTGTCACCCCATTGTATAAATAGGGCTCCAAAAATTGCCTTACGACCTTTCAGAGTATTTAGATTCTCTTACCATCTAAGGAAAACACATTTGCAGCAGTGATGCTGAATTTTCTTGATGCGCGTGATGTGATTTTCCCCCAAAATTCGGGCTTTTCCAGGTGTGGGGAACACAAAACTCTCTTGAAGAACTTTCTGATCGCCTCAACAGTGCTTTAGAGCATAAATAATTTTCCGGTTCCATGTCTCTGGATGCTTCAAAGCCATTCCATTTTTCAAATCACTTCATTTCGTCAGCTGAACAGTTCTAGTATGGGTTCACAGGATCGTTTCTACCATTATTAACAGCTACCTGTACATATGTACTGAAAGTTTTGTGTTGGGCTCATTAATAAGAAATTCACAGCGTTTAACTTCAGGCTTCCCTCAGGGGTCCATCTTCCCTATTATTTTACTGTATGCGCTCGTAGCCGAGTCTGACAGAATGCGGAGAACACAGTGTTTGGATCCAGGCATAAATACTAATGTAATACTTGCAGCATCGCCGTATCCAATTCATCGGCAGTACAGTGATAACCGACTTTAGCATAAGCAACACAAAGCCGCTAGTCTGTATCGATAATCCAGGTAAGCTTATTTTTTAACACATTCCAATTCGTTTGCATACTATTGATTTGTGTCCACTGTGCATATAGCCTGTTGCACTTGTCTTCATTGTGAAATACTTGGGCGTATTACTTGATTTCGATATGTTTTGGAATAGCCATTCAGTGCGATATGCTACGAAATCCGACAGGATATTTCTCTCAAATTTTCCAATAGAGGCCTTATGACCGTTAAACGTACGTTAACGAAATCGTTTGCGTTTGCTAACAGCGTGTTGCGGCATGTATTTGAGGTTTTTATTTTCCATACCGCCTTCTGGAAAACAGGATGAACTGCCTATTGAAGTCGGTTTTTAGGTTCGTAATGTTTAGCTATCGCTTAGATCGCATGTATATGGGATTTAGTGTTATGTAGGCTTGATTTCTACCACAGAGTTGTTTAGGCTTTTAGTTGCGCCGTATAGCGTTACCAGAAAGACATACCAAAAAAGAACTGGGCGCACGTGAGCGTGCGCCTCGTGGGGAGCGTTCTGGCGTCGGCCAGGCTCACGCGGTGACTTTGTGCCACATGTGGAGCCCCAAAAACATACCAAGAAAAATACCGAGGCACATGAGTCTGCGCCTCATGAGAACGCCCGGCGTCGGCCAGCTCGACCTTCGAACCCAGTGTGCGTGGCGTGACTATTGCGCGGGCTTTCTAGTCGCCAGTTAACGTGTGCTCGCGCCTAAAGTGGGACCCCGGAAGTCGAATTCGGCTACAGACATCGAGTTCCACGAAGCCGTTTTCCGCGGGTTCTATCGCGTGCTAACTCGGTCCAGTTTGGGAGATAGAGAGAGAGAGAGAGAGAGAGGAGAGAGGGGAGAGAGAGAGAGGATTTATTTCGGCTAGGTTTAATCACTGGGGGCCAGCGGAAGAGCGGCTCTGTGGACCCGAGCATGTCGCCCAGAAAGCATTGGGACTGCATGTCTGAGCGCGCGAGGGCAGACAGCGAGGACTAGGGGGGGGGGGGGAACTGGAGGGTGTTAAGGGGTTAGAGAAAGCAGGGCGTGGCAGTTGCAGATGGCGTAGGCGGTATCTTCGTAGTCCCCGCCGCGCGGGTAAGCGGGTGGTCGAAGGAGGGAGTGGGTTTCGGTTTATCTCCAGTGCGCTTACTCTGCCGGAGACAGCGGGGAGTGTGGGGGTGAAAGGGTGGAGCGCGACAGGCTGTGATAAAGGATGATTTTTTTTTAAAGTGAGAAATGTCTTTAGGTGAGGAGCAGGTTGGGGAGCGTAGAGGGGCTTCCATTGACGGGTCGGGTGTATCAAAGCTTCCAGATCCTGCACGACGCCTCGATTTTTGCATACTATGAAGTGTATTTGATTTTATGTCCCCATTCGGGTTCTTCCACGTCCAATTCCGGCTGCCCGTTTGCGGAAGAAGGTATTCATGATGCGCAGATTATTCTGTCCCATGAACTCTGCAAATAAGTCCCCTCTGTTATTCCTACAACCCAGACCATAGTTCCCAGCTGCCTTGTCTGAAGCATCATTCTTGCCTACTTTAGCATTGAAGTCTCGCATGACTACGGTATAGTGTGTCTTTACGTTAGCCATTGCCGATTCCACATCTTCATAGAAGCGTTCAACTAGCTGGTCGTCATGGCTGTATGTAAGAGTGTAGCCCTGTACCACATTGAACTTGCACCCTTTATTAAGCCCGATCACAAGATAGCATACCCTCTCCTTAATGCTGTAGTATCCGTCTGCAAGCTATGGTTTTATGGATTAGAAATCCTACTCATACCTCTTTTTTGTCCACAAGACCATGGTAACATAGGACGACGCAGTTGTCTTAACCTCAGTCAAGGAGAAACAAGTTTATTGTGAGCGAACTTGTGCTCCCCTAACAACTCAAAAGAATACAGAGGCGGCGAAGCAGCGGTCAACAAAGTGACTTGCGTCGGCCGAGAGTCGCAGAAATCGAATACCGCGGCGTCTGCTGTGCAGGCTTTTATCTTTCGGCGCGGAGAGTTTCTGGTGAACCGTCGATACGGCATCCAGAACATTGTAGATCACAGAGATTATTCTGGGCTAGCGGCGTTAGGGCGAAACACTGCTTATCTGAATGAGATTAGACCGTGCGGCATAAAAATAAAGAATGGAACACGCGCTTCGCATTGGGACACAGATAACAGAGCCGGGCGGCGGCCGGACATTAAAACAAACAATAAATAAACAAACCCGTAAATGGTTCGCGCATTAGCCCCCCTCTAAGAGTGCATCGACCCGATGCTAAATAAAACGACAGTACCGAACAAACAGCCACAACAAGAAGGTTCGTCATCTTGCGAAGTACGGTTTGAGGCGAACCACGTGGACGACTTCGGGTTCGCGTCCGTCGTCGTGATGTGCCGGAATCACCACTGGGGATCACTTCGTAGGTTAATTGGGCCAACACGATCGTAAATCTGGTAGGGTCCGAAAATACCGTCGCAGAAGCTTCTCACTGAGTCCGCGTCGTCGAATGGGGAGTCCAAACCCACACACGATCCCCTGGTTGGTTACTCGCGTTCTCGGCGTCGGAGGTTGTAGCGGCCGGCATCCACCAGCTGCTGGTCCGTTATACGAACTCGAGCGAGCTGGGGGCCTCCTCCGCACGTTGAAGGTATCCTTGGACGTCGGCGTTGAGGTCGTCGTCTTCTACATGCGGAAGCATGGCGTCGAGCATCGTAGTCGGCCGTCTTCCGTAGACAAGCTCGAACGGTGTCATCTGCGTAGTTTCCAGCGTCGATGTATTGTACGCAAACGTGACATACGGGAGGACTTTCGTCCCAAGTCTTATGTTCAACGTCGACGTACAATGGACAGGCATATCCAGCAATCGTCTTGTTCAGACGTTCCGTTAATCCGTTCGTTTGGGGGTGGTACGCTGTCGTTCTTCGGTGATCCGTGTTGGCTGTAGCGTAAGATTCCTTGCATCAGCTCCGCGGTAAAGGCCGTTCCGCGGTCCGTGATTAGGACTTCAGGGGCTCCATGTCGCAGCACAACCTGGTTAATGAAAAACTTGGCGACTTCTTGTGCTGTCCCCCTGGGAAGAGCGGCGGTCTCTGCGTAGCGCGTCATGTAGTCTGTCACTACAACAATCTACTTGTTCTCTTATCGTGACGTAGGGAACGGGCCTAGAAGGTCCATTCCAATCTGTTGAAAGGGCCTCGATGGGACGGCGATCAGTTGCAGAAGTCCGGCGGGTCTTGTCGGCGGCGGTTTTCGTCGCTGGCAGTCACGGCAACTCCGAACGTAGTGGGTGACGTCAGGTGTAAGGCGGGGCCACAAGTACTTCGCCTTAATTTTTGCAATAGTGCGAGCTGTGCCGAGATGTCCGGAAGACGGGTCGTCGTGGGACGCTTCCGAAATTCCGTCACGAAAGACTGCGGGGATGACAAGTACATAATTAGTTCTCGTTCCGAGGCTGAAATTCTTCTTCACGAGGACGGAGTTTTTGAGGCTGAATGCTGGTAAGTTCCGCTTGAACGCTCTAGGCACGGCGACGTTTCGTCCTTCGAGGTAGTCGATCATTACGCGCAAGTCGGGGTCGGCACGCTGCTGGGCGGCAAGGTCGCTCTCCGTAACAACTCCGAAGAACGCGCTGTCTTCATCGCAGTCTTGTGGTGGTGGGTCGACAGGGGCGCGGGACAAGCAGTCGGCGTCGGAGTGTTTCCTGTCGGATTTGTAGACGATTGTAACGTCGAACTCTTGCAGGCGCAAACTCCACCGCCCAAGGCGGCCAGAGGGGTCCTTCAGATTGGCGATCCAACACAGCGCATGGTAGTTTGTCACAACCTTGAATGGTCTACCATACACGTATGGGCGAAATTTTGAAATGGCCCATATGATTGCCAGGCACTCTTTTTCGGAGGCAGAGTAGTTTTTCTCCTCCTTCGACTGACCACGGCTTGCATAGGTGATTACCTTTTCGCACCCGCTTTGCTTTAGGACGAGGACGACTCCCAAACCTATATCGCTGGCGTCCGTGTGCACTTCTGTTTCGGCGTTTTCGTCGAAATGAGCGAGCTTGGGGGGGTTTTGCAGGCGTTGTTTCAGCTCGCAGAATGCTTGTGCGTTTTCGCAGGCGAAAGGGGTGCTATCTTTTTTTAGGCGCGTGGGTGGCTGTGCGATGCGTGCGAAGCTTGCGACGAAGCGCCGGTAGTATGCGCACAGTTCGAGAAATCTTCGCACGCTCTTTTAAATGCGAATGCATTTCTTAGTCGAGCCATGTCAGGCGCCGTGGGGCATCCACACGCCCGCAGGTGTTATCTCTCCGCTCTCACCCCCTCTCCCATTGCAACAACTGCGAGCGCGCGCGCTCCTCCTCTCCCGTAGCAACCGGAGCAGGTGGTGCGGGCGGATCAGCGGCAGGTGATTGGAGAGGAGGAGCGCGCTCGGGCGTGTGAGGGCGCTCGCATCGCGGGAGCTCGCCGGAGCTCCCGCGTGGTGTTAAATAAATGGTTCCGCTACAAATCACCGTCTCGTCATTAATTATAAATTCCGCGCACTCTCGATGATGATGATGATGATGAATAAACTTTATTGGAGACCAGGTGCTGATGTTAGGGCACCCGCCCGGTGGGAGGCTTCCTTACTCCGGGATGCCTTGGGCTATGCTGGCCATCCGTGCCCTCTCCACCAATCGTCGCTGGTGTGGAAGGTCGGAGCTGGTTAGCAGCTCCACCCACTGCTCATAAGTAGGGTTGGGGTTAGGGGTGAGGGAAGTGGAAGTGGGTTAGGGTGAGGGAAGGGAAAAAAAAGAAATGCATTCGCATTTCCTCACGATTCCCTTTGGGGAGGTGGGGTGAATTTTTTGTCTTTCGGTCTTGGGAAGTTCGCTATGGCTGATATTTTCACCGGGTCAGGCAGGACTCCCGCGGCGTTGACGACGTGTCCCAAAAACTTGATTACCTCGTAAGCGAAGCGGCACTTTTCAGGCTTCAGCGTTAACCCCGACGTACGGAGGGTCTCGAGTACAGATTCCAACCTTGCAAGGTGTTCGTCGAAAGTCCGGGCGAACACCACACGTCGTAGAGTGTATACGAGGCAGGTGTGCCACTTCAGGCCAGCTTAGCACAGTCTCCATGACTCTTTGAAACGTTGCTGGCGCCGTGCACAGCCCAAACGGCATCACCTTGAACTCGTATAGGCCGTCCGGGGTTATAAATGCGGTCTTCTCTCGGTCTCTCTCGTCCACTTCAATTTGCCAGTAGCCGGTCTTCAGATCCATCGATGAGAAGTACTTCGCGTGGCAGAGGTGGTCGAGGCCGTCGTCGATTCGTGGCAGGGGGTACACGTCCTTTTTGGTGATTTTGTTCAGTCTCCGGTAGTCAATGCAGGACCTTAAAGTGCCGTCCTTCCTCGGCGCCTGGTTTTGGCTTGCAGGGGGTCGGGCGGGCGACAGTGGACGGCGGTACGGCGGGACTTCTTGAAGACGGGTTGGAGCAGGGCGGGGTCGTCGAACAGCCGCGGAGTAGGTCATAGCTTGAGGCTCACGTGGTACTTCAGGAGGCGTAGAAGTCCCCAAAGCGAGTTCAATTTCTTCCCGAATCACGTCGCTCATAGAGGTGACTTGGGGTTGCGGCGTTGTTGGGAAGAGTTTCCCCAGTTCTTCCCTGACGATAGCTCGGATTGTATCAGGTAGTGTGTCAGAGCTAAGACCCTCGGCATCGATAGTGTCCGCAACTAGAGCATTGATGGGACGGTCGTACTGCCTCGTGCGCATTTCCAACGTCTTCTCCATGGCGGCCGCCTCGGATGCGAATTCGGCCACCGATTTGGGGGGGTTACCGGCAAGGCAAGCAAAAAGTTCTTGCTTTACACCTCGCATCAGAAACCTCAGTTTCCTTTCTTCCGCCATATCCGGGTCCGCGCGACGAAATAGTTGCTTCATTTCCTCAACGAAGATTACGACTCCTTCGTTCGGGTGTTGCGTTCGAGTTTCCAGTAAAAGCGCCGCTCGTTCTTTTCTCACCACGGTCGTGAAGGCCCCTAAGGAGCTCGCTTTTGAATTGCATCCAGTCGGTCAAGGTGCTCTCGTTGTTCTCGAACCAAGTTCGAGCTGCATCCTCCAAGTAAAAGGAAACATGCCGAAAGGTTCTTCATCGTCCCACCTGTTGAAGGTCCGCACGCGTCCCAGTTTCTCCAGCCATTCCTCGGAGTCTTCACCGGGGGCTTCCCGGAACGATGGCGGTTCTCGGGGCTGCTGCAGGACGATTGGCGACGTTGTTTCTTGCACCAATGTGTTGGTTGCAGCGTTTCTTCTCTTGGGCCCTTCTGGCATAAGACCGAACTCGGGTAGCAATCCTTGCAGTCGGCGGCTTTCTCTGGTTGGACTGGCTTGCCGGCTTCCAGATGTCGTTGGGAGCATAAAGGGTGAGTACCCAGCAGATGTCACGAAGACAAGGACGACGCAGTTGTGTTGAAGGAAAAACAAGTTTATTGGAGCGAACTTGTGCTGCCCTAACAACTCAAAAGAAATACAGAGGCGGCGAAGCAGCGGTCAACAAAGTGACGTACGTGCGCCGGCGAGCGTCGCAGAATCGAATGCCGCGGCGTCTGCTGTGCAGGCTTTTATCTTTCGGCGCGAGAGTTTCTGGAACCGTCGATACACATCCAGAACATTGTAGATCACAGAAGATTATACTGGGCTAGCGGCGTTAGTGCTAAACACTCTGCTTATCTTAATGATATAGCCCGTGCGGCATAAAAATAAATAATGGAACACGCGCTTCGCATGGGACACAGATAACAGAGCCGGGCGCGGCCGGGCACTAAAAACAAACAATAAATAAACAAACCCGTACATGGTTCGCGGCAATATCGATTATTTTAATTATTATTATAGCGAAGTGTTACCCTCAAAATGGTCCTAACATTTTGTTTCGTCAACAAAAAACGCAGGCAGGATCCAGGTTTTCTCGCCCAAAACGCGGGGCACATGTGTCACTCTAGGTAAGACCCAGCAATTGCCGTCAGAGAAGGGCCAGCGAAATCTTTTTTTTTGCAATCTGTCATACAGCGTAGCGTTCAGTATGCTAAAAAAAACAAGCCTGGAAACCGCACGACAGATAATAAGGCGTTTATGATCAATGGGACCCCCTATGTGTCCCTGGCAAATACTAGGTCTGCAGCTGCTCGCGAAAAGGGGGGTTAACGTCATTCGAGGGCGGGCGCATGCGTAAGGCTCTGCTGCCAGGGAAGCCGAGCGCAATGTATGAGCCCGCGTAGACGACTAAAAACATTTCATACCCCCGCCCACATCATCCTTGATTGATTGTGGGGTTTAACGCGCCGACGCAACGCAGGCGATGAGGCGCGCCGTAGTGGAGGGCTCCGGATTAATTTTGACCACCTGGGGATCTTTATCGTGCGCCGAAATCTCGTACACACGGGCGCTTTTGCTTTTCGCCTCCATCAGAAAAGTGGCCGCCGCGGCCGGGAATCGAACCCGCGACCTCGTGCTCAGCCCACATCATCCTGTGTGAAAGCTTTGCTGGACATCCAGTTTCCCAGGGCGAGGTGGCGGCCATTTTAAAGCGAAGCTTTCTACCACTCCCAGCCAACTACTCCGTGGCTTGCGGGAGAAGAAACTCAGACTGGGGATGAGGAAGGGAAGGGAGGTTTTCACTCCCGCAGTACAGTGTAGATGGTGCGGCTACATGGCACTATTACCCAGTGTTACCCGCGCGCAGCTGCCTGATCGCACCGGCGTTCGCATTGGAGGGACGGCTTAGTGGTCTGCTATATAGCTACGGTTGTTTTTGGCATGTTCTGGCGGGCTTCGCGTACATTGTGCGCTTCGTTCGCACGGCTTGGTTAACTTGTTCGACTGCACCTCCAGGGTAACCCGCACCCGACGGAATGAAGTGGTCGTACGGCAAGCATACGTTAAGGATTGGTTTGTAGGGCGAGAAAAGAAAATATACAAACCACATACAGACATCTGCCCGCTAGAGAAAAGCTACCTTTTGCCCACTGCTTGCCACGAAAGAAACTTCGTTTTCTGAATTGGTGAATACCAATCAGGTCGTGTTTTAACCGGTATTACAAAAGGCGGAAGGAGCAACTGGATCTGACAAAGAGCGATTATAAAAGTTCCCTCAGCCTTATCGCAATTCTCAAACTTACTAAAGTAACTAGTTTAAATGAGTACAAATGGGAATTACTAAGCTCACCTGCCGAATTGTTTCGGTGTCTGCGCTTGTGGCGCGCGGTGATGTAGCCCCAAGCTGGCACATCGAGATGGCTAGGTTCCTCTGTCTCACCCACCGAAAGACGCTCGTCTCTGTTTTCTTTCTTCCGACTCACGGCGTGCTACTGCGGCATCGTCCACCGCTCTAGCCCGGCCGTGGCCGACGCTGCTGCGTTCAGGACGTCGTCCCCGCGAATTCCAGGTAACGCTCGCAGAATCTATGGTTTCGATCTTTGTGTGAGTTCAAGTGACATTGCATGGGCAATTTCTGTGGGTGTCGTTTAAAGCTTTGCTCTCCATCCGCCTTCAAAGCTTGGATTGGAGCCAAGTTTACGATGATTTCTGCTATGCATGCTCGTCAACGCTAAACGCGCAGATGTGTGGATCTGCTTCTCCCGTCTCGTCTGCTTCATGTTTGCGTCTAGACTCGACGTATAACGCCCAATTGCTGCCAAATCTATGCAAGGCCCTACAATGCACACTCGGTGTTTCAGTTAGCCATGTCCCGCTGTTCTCTGTTAGGCTGCTATAAAGCAGCCAGAAGAGCGCGCCTATAGAGCACTTGCTTTGCGGTTTGTTCGACCAAGAATACCTAAAAATAAATGAAAGTTTATTTTCTTTATTTTATCAGCTGCTCTGAAGCATATCAGACATAAAAGGCAAAACGGTTTCGAGCATTTCACGTTCTTTTGCTCGTGCCACAACATCACAAAGGAATAATAAATATTAAGCTGCACACGCATGAGGCAGTTACACATGTGTACAAGGTCACACGTGTGCCTGATACAGACATTGCAATAAAAAAAAGCTGAAAGAGAAGGAAGGCAATAACAATGACAGGAAACGCTATTTCAGCACACAAATGGCATTGGCCCCAAAAGCTTTGCAGCAGTCAGACTAAAAAAGGCTCAATGGTTGCGCACGTAATGTTGGCATTCCCGCTCGGCAAATACAAAGCCAATGCTTGTGAATTCCATGCATAATAAACAGAGATCACGTGGCTGTGCTTGTGTGTAATTGAGTCCAAAGATAAAAATTGCCGCGCATTATGTGTGTGTATGTGCATACAGGGGTACACGTGGATGCGTGCGTGAGCATGAGCAAGTGTATGTATGTATGTATGTATGTATGTGTAAAAGTATGTATGTATGTATGTATGCACTTATGTATGTATGTGTGTATGTATGTATGTATGTATGTATGTATGTATGTATGTATGTATGTATGTATGTATGTATTATGTATGTAGTTGTGTGTATGAGGGTAGGTATGTATGTATGTATATAGACAGAAATAAGGGTTGGCGGCCAAGAAAACCTCGGAAAGCAAAGGGGAAATCTGGTATGTCATTGAAACAGATAAACAATTTGGAAAGACAGAAAGAAAGTGGACAAAAAATGCCCACCGGGTGGGATCCGAGCCAACGACCTCCAGAATACAAGTCTGGTGCGATGACCACCACGCTACCGGCGGGGCTCTTTTCCCCTCCACTTTCTGAGGTATTTATGTTAGGTATTTTTGTTTCCTGTGCTTAGGGGTGGTAGCCAGCACCGCTTTGGCTACTCTGGGGGAAGGGGACCTTCTTTTAAATCCCCGGGCCGCGACTCGAGTGTCTACGACATGACTACAGTGGTCGACCAGCGTTGAACCCTTCTCAAGCTCCCTATGGCACCAAGACTGCCAAAACAGAGGCCCTCGCTATGCATGCAGCGAATCAGATTAGGGAATGAGGGGCTCGTTGAATTAAGACACGAATGAGTGTT
Source organism: Haemaphysalis longicornis (assembly GCA_013339765.2). Classification (NCBI taxonomy): domain Eukaryota; kingdom Metazoa; phylum Arthropoda; class Arachnida; order Ixodida; family Ixodidae; genus Haemaphysalis; species Haemaphysalis longicornis. Next base: position 23,097 of record JABSTR010000398.1, read on the forward strand.
GGCAGTCAATAAAACCTCGGAAAGCAAAGGGGAGATTGTGGTAGGTCATTTAAATAGATAAAGGATTTGGAAAGACAGAAAGAAAGTGGAGAAAAACGTGAAGGCCTTGGGTTGGGATCCCACCCGGCGGGCACTTTTCCTTCACTTTCTTTCTGTTTTTTACATTTTCCATCTGTTTTTTTTTCATTTTTCTCTACCATTTTTCGCCGTTTTTGAGTTTAAACTAGATAGTAAGGTGAAATGCCGAAAGGCTGGGAAGGCGAGTGTGCGTGCTATGTCGGAATAGGTTAGGAGAGAGACAGGTAAAAAAAGAAAGCAATTGTATTAAAGTAACAACCTTGGGAATGGGCAGGTAGGGTTGTTACGAATCGCTATGCCCAGTTTTTTTAAGAGCATTATTATTCCGTTCGATTGAGGCTGCTAAGCTGTCTTTGGAACCATTGATTCTAGCCCGCCCAAGGCAATTCAATTTATGGATTAAGTACAATTTTTTAGGTTCCTTGGTGAATTAAAATTTCAGTGCAAAATATAGAGCTCGGAATATCGTAAGTATGGTTCGGCTATTGTAAATGTTGCGCGACTGGTATGGAGGCCCTGTTATGAGTGTCGGCCCGATGCCCCTTCAGGCGTGAGTTCATAGGCTGACTCATTTCTCCAATGCACTGCTTTTGACAGAATGAACATTCCAGCATACACGCATTGTTAGAAGAATTGCACGTAAAACTTGAATTAGGCTTGTGGACGTATTGGGTGGCAGTGCTTTTACACTGCAGTACCCCTGCAGTTGTTAGCAATTCTTGCATCTAGGACGGAGGCAGCGGTTAATGACTGTTTCTTAGGAAACACCAATTTTGGCATGCAATAAAATATGTTTTAGGTTTTATTTCTTTTGTAGGTAACTCTTGGCGCTTCCGGGAACGTCTTTTTGATGGTGATGGTTGGTTTTAATGGCGCAGGCCAACAAGGGCAAAGAGCAGCAAAAGAAGGTTTCTTTATGAAGTGAAGTGGTTACCACAAAAACGTAGGTAAAAAAAATGTCAACCGAACATAGTAAAATCAGTTAAAGATAATGGTGATGGGCGGTGTATAGGGCCACTGTTTGATTACGCGTGATAAGAAATGAGGTTTAATAACTTCATGTCTGACAAATACTCAAATACACGTTTCACGGAAACCATAGCATCGTCACCAAGAAACAGCGATGGATGTAGGGGGATATGTTGTCTGTAGAGTTCTCTGAAGTGTTTGTGTCGTGTCGTGTGTAGTGCCTTGGCATGTTATAGTATGTGCACTACGGATAGGGCCTCTCCGCACCTGCTGCACCTGGGTGTCTAGGAGATCCTGTCAGCAGATACGAGTGGTTGCATGCGTGTGCCCTATCCGTAGCCTAGCCAAGGCGACTTCTGTGTTTCTGTTGTGTGAGTCAGCTGTGTACCGTCCCAAGTGTGGCTTTATTACATGTAGCTTTTTATCTGTTTGCTCATTCCATGATTGTTTGCCATGTTCTACGCAAGTGTTGGCCTTATATGTGACTTGAGGTCTGTGTATGGTACCGTTGTAATATCTACAGTGTTCCTTAGTGCAGCAGCAGAGGCCTCTCGTCTGGCCAACTCGTTCCCAGCGATCCCAGCGTGCCCTGGGACCCAGCAGAGGAGCAGCTGATGCTTCTGCGCTTACAGAACATGATAGTGTTGAATACAGAGATTACTATGTGGTTTTTGGGGGGTGTATGCGATGATAGTGCGGGAACGACACTCGAAGAATCTGTGTAGATGATGGAATTGGGAATTTGATTTTCAAGAATGTGTCGTACAATCAGTAAATTCCATATACGCTTCTGCTGAAAAAATTGTGCGCACGCTCATGGTTCTGGCTGCATTGAAATTTGGACCATGAGCAGCGCACGAACAACCATAGTGGAGGTTTTAGAAAGCGTCACGTAAGAATTCTGCCCGTGGGTATTTAAACTGCAAAGGAAGCAAGTGCTGCAGCATTGCAGCTCGCGTACCCGATTTTGTCAAGTTTTATAAATGAAAGGTCACAGGACACAGGTCGAACTTGCCAAGGCGGTAAACTGCTAGAAAGGACTACCTGTACACATCTAAAAACGAAGTGCTGAGATCCGAGGCTCGCTCTCTCACTCGAAAGTGAAAAGGGAGAGCGGACGGGGGCGATTTACAAAGAGCACAGATGTGGATGTATCGTTAAAGACAGGATAAAAAGGAGGGCTATTCCGCGATGAAATTTTAAAAGCACAAAGTAAGTCCATGTACGTTCGCTGGTTCTCAAGGCTCCACTTATTACATTCGACATACAGACTCTGGACACGGCTAGTGCGAAAAGCACCCGACGCAAGCCGTAGCCCCAAGTGTACCCCTGGGTCAAGCATTCGCAACCGCTGTTTTAGTCCGCAGACCCATATACCACACTGCCATAGGTCAAAACGAGAACCACCAAAGTAGTTATAGAGCCGTCGTAGGAGTTTTCTTTGTCAGGCCCCATATGATTGGTGGGGAGAGACCTTAAGGATGTTCATTGTTGTTTTCATACATTTATGCTTATGTTTCTTGATATGTGGGATGAATGTGAGTTTGTGGTCGAACACAACACCTAAAAACTTGTGCTCCTTGTTCACAGGAAGCGACAAGCCATTAAGAGTAATGTGTGGGTCCATATGGACCCCGCGCTTCCTAGAGAACACAATAAAGGAGCTTTTACAGGATTCAATTTAAAACCATTCTTGTCTGCCCAGCCGGCAAGTTTCTTGACGCCGAGCTGGACTTGGCGTTCGCATATTGACATATTACATGATTAAAAAAGATATCTGCACGTCATCTACATACATGGAGTAAGAAATTGTAGGCGGCAGTGCCTTCCCAACGGAGTTCATTTTTACTATGAAGAGAGTGCAGCTTAGAACTCCGCCTTGCGGCACGCCATTTTCTTGCACGTGTACCTTTGACAGTGCAGAACCAACTCTGACGCGAAAGGTTCTCTCCGACAAATAACTAGCAAGGGTGTTAAACACATTACCAGAAAAACACCGAATGACTTCAGATCAGTAAGGATCCCATAACGCCAAGCGGTGACATAGGCCTTGTCTAGGTCGAAAAACACAGTTAAAGAGAAGTGTTTGTGAATGAAGGCATCCTTAATAGATTGATTGATTGTAGGGTTTACGCGCCGACGCAACGCAGGCGATGAGGCTCGCCGTAGTGGAGGGCTCCGGATTAATTTTGACCACCTGGGGATCTTTAACGTGCGCCGAAATCTCGCACACACGGGCGTTTTGCTTTTCGCCTCCATCAGAAAAGCGGCCGCGCGGCCGGGAATCGAACCCGCGACTCGTGCTCAGCAGCGCAACGCCTTAGCCACTGAGCCACCGCGGTATTTCGGGTGCATCCTTAATATATGACTCTAGTGCTACAAGTTGATCGTTTGTGGATCTCCCCGCCCTGAAGCCTGCCTGGCAGCTCTCGAGAAGACCGTTGTACTCCAAAAAGTACACAAGCCTCCGGTTTATCATCTTCTCGTGAAGCTTGCACAGGCAGCTGGTCAGGGCAATGGGTCGATAGCTAGCGGGAGAAGAAGCGTACTTCCCTTCTTTCAAGAATGCTACAACTATGTCATCCCTCCAAGACTTGTGGAATGTGCCCCGAAAGCCATATCTTGTTGAAAAGGTGAAGAAGTGTTACAAGAGTGTCTGTGTGTAAGTTCTGTATCATTGTACATGTAATGTTGTCTGGGCCTGGAGTTGAGGGTTTACACGTGCTCAGAGCACCCCTCAGCTCATTAAGTGTGAACTCAGAGTTACAAGAAGTGGCTGACCTGTCATTGTCATATAAAGACTTCTTTTCGGCCACGAGTTTGTGTTTAAAGAAAGTGTTTGTGTAGTGTGCTGAACTGGAAACGTGTTGGAAGTGTTGTGCGAGTGTGTCAGCCTGGTCTTCGAGTGTATCCCCTGTTGTGCTGACCAGAGGCAGGCTGTGTGTTTGTTGTCCTTTAAGTTTGCGTATTCGTGTCCATACTTTCCGTGTGTCTGTATAGGAGTTAATTGATTTTATGAATGTACGCCAACTATCGCGTTTTGCCTCACGGCGCACACGTTTTCCAAACGCCTTGGCCCGTTTGAACAACAGGAGGTTACTCGACGTGGGGTATCGACGAAGGATACCCTACGCCTTGTTCTGGGCCTCTCGCGCCCGCCTACAGTCCTCATTCCACCACGGCCTCCGCTGGTTGCGCGGGGCAACAGAGGCGTGGGGTATGGACTTTTCGGCGGCGTCGAGGATGTGCGCCGTGAGTAGTTGGGTTGCCTGCTCATTGTGTAGTTGTGTTATCGACGTGTAGTGTAGTTTAGATGAATCTGTAAATATATTCCAGTTTGCTCTTGCTTCATTAAACCTGTTCTGGGAAGATGGACTGCTCGGGCCCTTACCTATATGTGTTAAGGAGGTGGGGAAGTGGTCACTACCATATAGATCAGTGCCCACACCCCACTCAAGACATGGAAAGAGAACTGCAGATCCAATAGCCAAGTCAAGGTGTGAATAAGTGTTGTGTCCTATAATATAATATGTTGGCTTTTTTGGTTGAAAGACATGCTCCCGACGATGTTAAGAATTTCTCAATTAGGCTACCTCGGGCATCCGTGCGAGCAGAGCCCCAAAGAGAGTTATGTGCGTTGAGGTCGCCTAAAAGAATGAAAGGTTCGGGTAACTGATCTACCAGACCCTCGAAATCTGTGCTCGATAGTTGGAAGGCAGGAGCGATGTAAAGAGAACATAGTGTTATAAGCCTATTAAAAATTATCGTTCGAATGGCAACAGCCTCTAGAATGGTCTGTAGTTGGACAGTGTGGCACGCCAAGGTTTTCCGGGCAATGATGGCCACACCGCCTGAGGATGTGCCACCACCATCTCTATCCCTTCTAAATACCATGTAACTATTCAAGAAATTTGTGTGCATGGGGTTTAAATGGGTCTCTTAGAGACACATCACACTTGGCTGGTTGGAATGCAGTAACTCATAGACATCATCAAGATTTTTAAGAAGGCCTCTGCAGTTCCATTGCATGATATTTTCTGTTCCCATTATTGGAGTTTAGAGCTACTGGAGTATGTGTGTGTTTATGTGTCGGCTTTCGGGGCTTGCACTCTTGGAAGGTGCTTTGTTATTCTCTCTACTGACCTGGACGCCGGAGCCCGTTCCTTCCGCTGTGGTGCATGCCGGAACGGCTCCACGTCCAGGTCGTCATCTGAAGGCAAGGGGGTGCCCAGCGGACTGGGCCCCCTAGACTTGGACTGGGCACCCTTTGCGGTGCCCTTCGTTGTGGTCGCAACCGCCGAGGGCGTCAGGAGCGCCCCGGGTGGCACAGGCGGTGCGGCGGACGTGGAAACTGCTGCGGTTTCCTCCAGCTCCATCTCCTCCTGGCCCTCGCATGTGCTTCGGGCCGGTGGAGAGGAGGAGAGAGTGGGCGCAGCAGCATCCCCACCAGACGTGGTTGCCACCACAGCCGCTGCTGGCTCAGCGAGCGGTGCGGAGGCGAGTTGGGCCGCCGGAGGCAACCCAGGGGGGGGGGGGGGGGGGCGGAGGCGGGACCAGGTCCGACTCGCGGTACGGGGTCCCCGAAACTAGACGCCGCTCCGCCCCCCGGCGAGCTGCGTCGGCATACCTCCCCAGGGGGAAAGAGGCGAACCTTTTTCGCGCCTCCGGGAAGGTGTTGTTTTCTTTACTTTGACATTGATGATTTTGTTTTCAATTTTGAATGTCTCGCAGGCTCGCGAATACGCGCCGTGAGGTCCTTGGCAATTCACACAAAGGAATTGATTAGAGGGACAATTATCAGAGTGATGACCTTGTTGTGCGCACTTGGCGCAGGTTAGTTGGCCCCGACACGAGTTGGTACCATGCCCGAACCGCTGGCACTTGTAACAGCGCCGCGGATTCGGGATGTACGCTCGGACAGAGCACCGGATGAATCCTGCATTGATATGGTCTGGAAGAGTTGAACGGTCGAATGTGAGAATGATGTGCCTGGTAGGTATTTCCTTATTATCTCGTCTTATGGATATCCGGCTGACTGCCGTCACTCCCTGATTTCTCAGGCCTTCTAGAAGATCGGCTTCCGTCTCCTTTGCCAGATCTGACTCTGAGATCACGCCCTGCGAGCTGTTGAGGCTGCGGTGGGGCGTGACCTTGATGCCAAGATCGGCAATACCGGTCTGGCTCAGGAGGTTTGTGGCCTGTTGCTGGGTGTTGACTTCTACCAGCAACTCTCCAGTTCTTTGCTTTTTGGCTTTGTAGTGTTTACCGATTATTCCTTCATAATTTTGTAATCAGAAACACGGACATTGAGGCAACTGGCTTTTCTTTTTCAAGGGATTCGATAATCAAGAATCGGGGATAATTATCAGGTTTCGGAGAGTGAAAGTTCGAAGGGGTGGGTACGTAACATCGGTGCGGCCCCTTTTCAGGGACCGATCTGGTTTACGGGGGGGTTTTGATTTATCCATGTGGCATTGGAAAAAAGTAGGGGACGGGAGTACTTTCTTCTCAAACCTTACCATAATAGCTTGAGAGCTCCCGGAGCTCCCTGCCTGGTAAACAGACAGGGAGCCCAACCGCCGGAGCTTGACCCGGGCTCTGACGGCTACCGTTCGAGGTTTCTGCCCTTCACCTTAAAACTCGTTACCACGGTCGGTTACAGCGTGAGTATGGGGGCTCGGGGTCCGCGGTATCGCCAGTACCGTCACCATGAATACTCAAGGTGCCCCGTGCGGGGGGGAACGTCTTTTTAAGTCGGTCGTAATGGCTAAAATGGGGTAAAATTTCCGCAGGATGTTGTTTATGTTAGGGAGACGTTTGAGAATTTTCGTATTGAGGCTGGTGGACGGGCGCTTTTGTTTCGACGTTGTTGCTTGAGCACTTCCTCCCTTTCTAGCTTGAATGCTCTTTCGTGGGCCGTATCCAGTGAGCTGACCGGGTGATTCCTGTTTTCCAGGGTAAACTTTAGCTCATTAAGGTGTTTTATATGGTCTCCGTTATCACTGCATACACTTCTTAGTCTGGTGGCCTGTCCTACAAGGATACCTTGCTTGCAATGTCGTGGCTGATGGCTAGTGTAGTCTAGGTACTGCTGCCTGTCCGTTGGTTTCCTCTACACTTTATAAGCGACCCCGAACCTTCCGCCGTCCGCATAGCAACAGCTGCGGGGCGCGCGCTTTTCGTCTTCCTTAGCAACGGGGGGAGATGGGCGCGCGCTGCCTGGCCGCTGATATGGCACATACCCACGTGGGAGATTGGCCAGGAATAAGTGCGAATGCACTTCTTAAGCGAGCCTGAAGCGTCGCGCTCGCATAGCGCCTCTCCCCCCCTCGCCTACTCTCCTAAAGCCCCTTACTACTCTCCAGCTCGCAACACCCTCTCTCGGCGCGCCAGCCAGGCCACTACACTATATAAAAAAAAGCAGCATCCGGCGCCAGGTTTCGATCTGCGGACTTTGCGGCCGCAGCGCGACGCTCTACCGACTAAGCCACGGACGCGACGTTGATATCAGTGTTAGTAACGCGCCTTATATCTTTAACGCATTCAAACTACGTCGTCAGCGGCGTGCGTTGGCGACTTAGCGGCGTTATAGCGGCTTGATAACTGCGTGGTGTACACGTGATACTACATACCCGCTAGTTCTGCATTCTCTCACGTGACTGCGCCTCCTCTCCCTTCACTCCGGTCGGCGCTTCGCAGCTGTGGTGCGCTGCGGTGCGGTGCGCTCCTCCTCTCGAACATACACGTTAATTCACCAAGATTTCCGCAGAGGGACAAACGAGGCGTGTTAAGCCGAACGTGATCACGAGGGGGTGTTAATGTAACTAACGGGCAAAATGCCACCAAACTTCAACAAACTCCCCCTCATAGCATCACCCCGTGCTTCGCACTTCCTCATACTCCCCTTCGGGGAAATGCGGGGGAATTTAGTTTTTTAGTTTACCATTGTCAAGAACAACCGTGGTGTCTAGGAAGTTCCCTTGTTTATCCGAGCACTGGTATGCGCGTATAATGGTAGGGTGCGAAGAATTAACATGCGAAATGAAACTTTCTAGGGCTGTGCGGCCGTGCTCCCAAATTACGAAGATGTCATCTATGAATCGGAGGTAAACCTTGGGTGCGTGGGGGAAGAGTTTAGGAGGTAAGCTTCAAGTTGTCCCATAAAAATGTTGGCGTTTGTGGGCACGAAATGAGTGCCCATGCTGGTTTTAACAACTTGCAAGTAGTAAAATGAATCGAACTCTAAATATTTGAGTTGAGTGAATTTTAGTTAACTAATGTAGACTTGTTAGGCATGTCGGTTCCGGTTTTCTGCTAGCTTTTATTCCTCCGGTGATGGGAATATTCGTATAGAGGGCGCAGACGTTGAGCATGACCAGAAGGGCGTCATTGGGTACTTGTCCGCCATTGTTTATTGCTTCAATTATGCGGAGGAAGTGAGGGGTGTCCTGAAGAAATTAAGAAAAAGAAGTCAGAATGTCTGCCAAATGGTGATTCAGGAACAAAGACAATGCTTCAGTATAAGGGTGTTGTTAGAAACTATAGGTCTACCTGGAATATCAGCTGAGAACAATGCTTCTGTGGGGACTTGATGGATTTTGGGGAGGAAGTAGAAACCTCCTGCTTGCTTGTTCATCGGTCCCATGAAATTTAGCTCAGTTGTCGTGATTTATTGACAGGCCAGCAGGTCTGTGAGAGTACGAAGGACGTTTTGACTGTATTCATCGCTGGGATCCTTATCTAAAGGCTGGTCGTGACCATGGTTATTAAGCTGCTTTTAGGCCTCATCTTTATATTCTTCCTTATGTAAAATGACAACGATATCCCCTTTGTCTGCAGGTTTAATGATGATGTCCGTTCTGGCGGCTAGGTTATTTCGAAAGACTTCTTCCGTGGGGCCACGCGTTTGCGTTTATTTCATTTCTTCGTTGTTATTATTACTTCTTTTGATACCGATGGTATATACAAATCGGGTTCTGGAGATTCCTTGGCCTCTGGCGTCCAATGCTTGGTGCACGGAGGGCGTGTTCCTTGATGTCGTAATTGTCTTGCTTATCAGAAAAAACTCTTTGGTCTGATTCTACGAGAAAATTTGGCAAGATCCTTGTGTAACTTGTATTCATTTACGTGGTGGTTGGTAGGGCAGAGAGTGAGGCCTCCTTTTTGAATTCTTTTCGACTGTCGATAACTTTTTGGAAATATCAATAATGTTGCTATTACACGTGACGGGAGAGCCGGATACTACATTCTTTCCGGCAATAGGTGTCATGTTGCTGTCACCCGTACTGTGGGAGTTAAATTCGTTCATTTTGATTAGTTGCGGAAGTGAAAGGTTCCACTACAGCAGATTTTGATGTGTCTTCGGGGGACGCCAGATGATTTAGAGCCTCATCTTCAGGCTTAGCGAGATAAGGAGGTTCAATGAAGCAGTCTGTGTCACGCGAAAGGAGCAGATCACGTTCAAATTCAACGCTTTGTGGCGTGCGCAGCCCATAATCCTTGCGGTTTCTGAAGGCATCAAGATTTATTTTCTTCTGCCCAGTAAGTGGAATGACTTCGATCTGCTCATTTGAAACACCAAGTTGTATGTGTGTGTGTATGTACAGGCGTCCACAGAATAAACCGGACCAAGCGAGCGGCGTGCGATAGCTATCGGTGCGACGCCTTCCGGCCCAGCGCCTGCTGTCGAGATAGCGGAGGGCGCATGCGTGTCCCTCCCTATAGTTTGTGCATGTCAGTTTCCTTGACTGCGGCTGCAGCACTCCGTTCCTCTCGAATGCGACGCGCGGCGGCGCCTTGCGCGGCTCGCCTAACGAGCGGGCGTGATGCTTGGCAGCAGCCGGCAGCGTGCGCCATGCGCTGATGCCGCGTAACTGTGCGTTCATCTGATAATGTTTTTTCGGCGCTCTTTTTATCATTTTAATGACTGGAACGTAAACTGGAGTTGAAGAAAGGCTGCGATAAAGATTCACACATGACTAAAACAGTGCTGGTTGTTATGCGAGGAACACAGTTGATAGCAAGAACTGAATACAGCGAAGGTTTATTCGGTTCGGAATAAAAAAAAAACATCGGTGATTGTCCTAGTGGTTCCCCTTATTAATTGTGTGTGAAGTTTCGTCGTTCTTGATAACTTCACGAATGCGTCGGGGGAGCGACTCAAAAAGCGACTTTATGATTTCGGGACGGGGGCGCAGGCGTCCCCATTCATCTTCAACTGCCTGCCACAACTCGTCCGCCTGTGCGACCGCAGTCATTTCGTTTGCCGAGATTCATCTTCATAATCCCCTACACATTTTCTATCGGATTTAGGTCTGCCCCGCACGGAGGCCACCGCAGCTGTCGCACCGCGTGGTCCTCGAGCAGTGAGCTCACGGCTCGTGCTGTGAAGACAGGGCTTCGGTCCTGTTGCAGGATGAAGCACCCGTCCAGGACGTAGGGGAGCAGACTTGTCGAAATGATGTTACAGTACTGGGAAGCATTGAATGGCCCAGAAATTCTGACGAGGGGTCCCAGGCCGTCCGCACTCATTGCGCCCCATACGCTGACGGAGCACCTCCCACTGGAAAGGACGCTTTGGATGTAGCCGGGCTGGTATCTAAATACTATCGGGCTAAATACAGAAACACATTCAGGAAAGATATCTCCGAGGAAAGATATCTCCGAAGATGTTCGGAGGGTATACTAGCTAAATCAATGAAAGGACATTCGCCGTGTTTGATAGTTTACATCGATTGAAATTACTGGCACATTTTTTTTAGCGGGAGGCTGCACCCCCACTGCCACGTAGGCGAACAGTATCCTGTATAAAACTATACATCAATTTCATCCTCTTTCCACATCGGGAATTACAAAAGCCCCGTTAGCCGATGCGGGTTACCTGAAGTGTTTCGTAAAAAAACAGCGACAAGAAACGCTTAACAAACGGTGCTTCTAAAACTACGATTAAAACGTTTCAAACGAACCCAGCTGAATAAAATTTACATGGACATTGTATATCGGTTGCTCCGAAATATAGTTATTAACAGGTAGTTATGCATTGCTAGCCTTAACAATTACGCTTAGCGTTGCACTCGGGACCCCCGAAGGAATGCTCAGCAATTCTCACATTAAACCGTGCTCCCGATTTGATCTCTTACACTGTAGTAGTTTATATATCATCTAGAATGCACATTACCAGCTACGTTTCACAGTTTAGTTTCGTACCTGCAGCTCATCGGACGCCAAACACGCCGCTGTTGATCCCAGCGAGTGGAGAAAGTCGATTCGTCTGTGAATATAACTTCCTTCCACTCGTCCGTTGTCCACCGCTCCACTGCCCGGGCGAACTCCAGCCTTTCCAACCTCTGGCGGTCCGTCACGCGCGGTTTCTGGGCTACCACGCAACTCCCGAGTCCCGCCTCCTTCAGTCGTCTTCGAATTGTCTCGCAAGAGACATTCAATGACAGCTCCTGTAGAATTTCTTTTGCAGACAGGAAGGGATCTGCCACAGCGGCTGCGACAATCAGTAGTTCCTGCTCCTCACTGGTGACTTTAGGCCGCCCGCTGCGCTCTGCGTCAATGAGTCTGCCCTGATCATCGCGGTAAGCTTGAATAATGCGGCTTACAGAAGTCCTAGACCTCCGGTGAGGTGGCAACTTTCCCACTGAGTAATCCCTTGGATGAAAAGTCGCACGATGTGCCTCCGTTGCTCGATGGGGACGCGGGAAGGCATTCTTCACGAATATGGCCATGCAGGACGAGTTACGTGCTTTATACGCTTCATACCTATCACTGTCCAATGGGTGACATGGAAGGAAACGCCTCATTGCTTTTCGATAGCAATTCACTCACACCGACAGCTGTGTATTTCGGTCTATTTTTCAGAAGCGAATAAACTCTTTCCTTCCTACTTTCTTCCCTCCTCCCATCTTTAAACCGCCTCTCATATGCCGCACGGGAAAAATTCTAAATTAAAAAAAAAAATCGCTGTTTTTAGTTCTATCAACTGTGTGTTTGTCGCATAACGACCAGCACTGGTTCAGTCATGTGTGAATCTTTATCGCAGCCTTTCTTCAACGCCAGTTTGCGTTCAGTCAATAAAATGATAAAAAGAGCGCCGAACGAACATTCTCAGATGAACGCACAGTTACGCGGCATCAGCGCATGGCGCACGCTGCCGGCTGCTGACATGCATCACGCCCGGTCGGTAGGCGCGCCGCGCAAGGCGCCGCCGCGCGTCGCATTGGAGAGGATCAAAGTGCTGCAGCCGAAATCAAGGAAACTGACATGCACAAACTCTAGGGAGGGACACGCATGCGCCCTCCGCTATCTCGACAGCAGGCGCTGGGCCGGAAGGTGTCGCGCCGATAGTTTTCGCGCACCGCTCGCTTGGTCCGGTTTATTCTGTGACCGCCTGTATGTATGTATGTATGTATGTTTGTATGTATGTATGTAGTGTATGTATGTATGGATGTATGTAGTATGTATGTATGTATGTATGTATGTATGATGTATGTATGTATGTCTGTATGTATGTATGTATGTATGTATGTATGTATGTATGTTGTATGTATGTATGTATGTATGTATGTATGTATGTATGTATGTATGTATGTATGTATGTAGTATGTATGTATGTAGTTATGTAGTATGTATGTATGTTGCTGTATGTATGTATGTATGTAGTATGTATGATGTATGTATGTATGATGATGTATGTATGTATGTAGTATGTAGAGTCGTATGTATGTATGTATGTATGTATGTATGTATGTATGTATGTATGTATGATGTATGTATGTATGTATGTAGTATGTATGATATGTATGTATGTATGTATGTATGTATGTATGTATGTATGTATGTCTGTATGTATGTATGTATGTATGTAGTATGTATGTATGTATGTATGTATGTAGTATTGTATGTAGGTATGTATGTTGTATGTATGTATGATGTAGGTATGTATGTATGTATGTATGTATGTATGTATGTATGATGTATGATGAATGTATGTATGTATTATGTAGTATGTGAGAAGCGGACAGGCTATGTTTTAGCATGTGGACAATCGCCCTCTTCTGGGTGTGCACCCTATCATCATCGCATCATCTTCATCTGGCGGCGACAGTGTCATCGACATCGCCTTTCTTGCTGGGCCTTCCTGGCGCTGTGACTGCACGAATAAAGTCTCCCGCCTGGCGACTCCCCCAGAGCCTCTCAAGTGGTGGAAAGTGCTTTGATCCCGCAGTCTACCTCACGCTTCCGCACCACTGGAGCTACGATCAGGTCGTCGATAGCTACTGCCCACCAGCACCATGCAGCACGAGAGCAGCCGCTCGGGCAGCAACGCTGCAGCCCCGATCCAACCGATCTTTACTATCACCAGCCCCCAGCGCGATCCTCCATCTTTCGCTGGCCTCCGCGGTGACGACGTCGAAGAGTGGCTCGACTCCTACAACCGCGTGAGTGCTTTGAATCGATGGGATGACTCTTACAAGCTAGCGGAGGTGCCCTTCCGTCTGAACAAGGTGGCTAAAACTTGGTTTTTTAATCATCGCGAATATTTCATAGATTGGGACAAATTTACCACTGACTAGCGTCGAATTTTCGGCACATCATCCACGCGCGCTGAAGCAGCCAAGAAAAAACTCAATGAGCGCGTGCAACATCCTATGCAGACCTATACGTCCTACATTGAGGATGTCTTGGCCCTGTGTCGACAAGTGGACGGCAGCATGTCGGAAGAAGATCGGGTTCGGCATATTCTGAAGGGAATTGCCCCGTTTGCTTTTCAGGCACTTGCCTTACAGAACCATTCACGCGTGCAGGACGTCATAGCCGCATGCAAACGACTCGAAGACCTGCAATCTATGAGGGTGCAGCCAGCCATGTCGGGCGAAGGCTTCTCGAAGGACTTCGACTTGCGCGCCATGATTCGGCAGATCATTCGCGAGGAGCTTGAAGGACACGTCTCGCACAATCTCCCAGACAACCGCCACCAGCCTCCGAGTACTACAGTGCTCGCACCTCCACAAGAAAGCTTGGTTCCCAGCCTGCGTGATGTCATCAGGGATGAGCAGGCCGCTATTAAAACCGATCCTCCGTACAAGGCTGAGCACTCCTGCACATGTCCTCCGACTTCTGCTTCCACACTGCCACCGGTCATGCAAACGTCGACACCGCTAACGCACGTGGGGCAATCCTGCGCGCACGTGGCTCCCATTTCTACGGTCTCTTCTACTCCGCAGTCTTATTCCGTCTGGCGCCCTTCACGGCCAGTTTGTTACTACTGTGGCATCCGGGGATATTTCACGTTTTTGGCCACGGCGGCAGCAGGACGAGCGATACCGTTACGCTATGAACGCACGCTGTGATTATAGCCCACGCCGTTATGGACAATCCTCGTTTCCACCAGCTACCCGTCGCTATTCGCCGTCCCCTCCTGACTCCTATGACCCTCCTCGCACGCAACATTCTCCCCGACGTCGGTCAACTTCGCCTTACCGCCAGTCGTCGTCTCCTCTCCGCCCTGCCTCTCACGTTGCCGACCGTCTCTCGGAAAAGTGAAAGCAGCAGTTTTCTGGGGGGAAACTGCGTCACGGGAAAAATCTTCAAGTCCCCCTAAGGCCCCATCAAATACGTTGACCGTTCTCATAGAAAGCGTTTGGGCCGAAGCTTTAGTCGATACAGGTGCCAGTGTTTCCGTGATTCATGCAGATTTGTGCCGTAGGTTACGCAAGGGGACAACGCCCTATGACGGTCCGACTCTTTGTGGAGCCAACGGTGTTATGATTCGACCCTCCGGATTCTGCACAGCTCGTGTGTTCATCGATTCCATACGTCATCACATACAGTTCGCAGTGTTGTCCTCATGTGCACATCAACTCATTTTGGGTTGGGATTTTCTGTCGTCGGCCTCAGCGGTCATCGCCTGTCGCCAACCCACCATTCATATCGCCGATACCTCCATTTTCAGTGTTTCCGAAAGACCAAAGCAACGCCGTTTAGTAGCGAGGACCGATTCTATTTTGTGCCCAGGAGAAAAAACAGTTTTGTCCGTCTCCTCGACCACAGTCACTGATGGTGATGTGTTGATTGAACCAGCTGGGAATTTTATTTGAAAGGCGTGGTCATACATTCCTGCCTCGTCCGTTTTCGTCTGGTTCAGCTCTCCTTGCTGCAGTAAATACGTCTATCGAAACAATTTTGCTAACGCAAGGTGCCACGGTCGCTTCAGTTTGTGACGATGAGGCAGTGTCTGTGCTCCCACTGTCTACACTTTCGACAGATCAACACACCTCCAAGTCGCCAACCCCAGCCTCTGCTTTCGACACAGCAATAAGTTCTGATCTTACACCAGACCAGAAGCAAGCATTACAAGTCTTGCTATCGAAACACCAGCATTCCTTCGACGTTTTTTCGTCTGTTCTGGGGCAGACATCTGCTGCGGAGCATCGCATTGATACAGATGTATCGTCTATTGTTCGCCGCCGCCCATACCGCGTTTCTCCATCCGAGCGGAGGGTTACACAAGATAACGTCGACGACATGCTCAAGCGGAATATCATTCGTCCTTCATCGAGTACGTGGTCTTCGCCTGTGTGTTAGTGCAAAAAAAGGACGGTTCCGTACGCTTTTGCGTCGACTATCGCGGCGCTGAAAAAAAAATAACTCGTAAAACGTCTACCCGATACCCCGCATGGATGATGCCTGCCGACACTTTGCAAGGTGCCGAATACTTTACGAGCCTCGATCTTCGCTCTGGATACTGGCAGGTTCCCATGCACGAAGCCGATAAAGAGAAAACAGCTTTGGCCACACGCCCGATGGTCTTTACGAATTCAACGTGATGCCATCTCGGGCTGTGCAACTGAACGGCAACATTTGAGCGAATGATTGACACCGTCCTTCGGGGCGTTAATGGAGAGCCTGCTTATGCTATCTAGACGACATTGTTGTTTTTTCCTTACTTTTGCTGACCACCTACACCTATAGATGAAGTCCTTACATGCCTTGCCAACGCCGGTCTTCAACTAAAACGAAAAAATGCCGATTCGCGAGCAAATCCATCAAGGTGCTCGGACACGTAGTGAGCAAAAAGACAGAATTCACCCGGACCCCGACATAAATTAACGCCGTACAAAACTTTCCCCGGCCAACCGTCTCAAAGACCTCCGCAGTTTCCTTGGCTTAGCTTCTTATTTCCGCGTTTCATACGAAAACTTCCTTCGCTTGCTTCACCCTCACAAACTTGTCGGCATAGTGGAACCTCTTACACATGGTCTGATGACTGCGAAGCAGCGTTCGAAAATCTAAAGCACGCTCTCACTTCTGCGCCGGTGCTCCACCATTATGACCAAACGGCGGCGACTATCATACACACAGACGCCAGTGGGTATGGCCTCGGTGCCGTGCTGTTGCAGCGCAACGCATCTTCAGTAGAAAACGTTGTGGCCTACGCAAGTCGTACCCTGACACCTGCCGAACGAAATTATACAATCACGGAACAAGAGTGTCTCGCAGTTGTCTGGGCAGTACAAAAATTTCGCCCATACCTGTACGGACGTCATTTACTCTCAGTATGTATGTATGATGTATGTATGTATTAGGATGTATGGTATGTATGTATGTTGTATGTATGTATGTATGTATGTTATGTATGTATGTATGCATGCATGCATGCACGCACGCACGCACGCACGCACGCACGCACGTATGTATGTATGTATGTATGTATGTATGTATGTATGTATGTATGTATGTATGTATGTATGTATGTATGTATGTATGTATGTATGTATGTATGTATGGAGGGCCGGAGCAATGAAAACTTGGAAGATGGTAGAGACAGAAGAAAACTTCGAACAAGGTGGAAACCACGATTGCTTCCAACGTTTCAGCAAAGACAATCGTGGTTTCTACCTTGTTCGAAGTTTCTTTTTTATTGTATGTATGTTTGTATGTATGTATGTATGTGACGATGAAACGTAGGTCACTGACCAAGTCAAAGAAGCGGTTTGACGTTTCGGTACCCCTACGGGTACCTTGATCACAATGAGCATGTGCGTGGAAAACGAAGCTATATATTGGGCATGAGGCGTCGCAATGAGGTGGCATAGATACGGTGCAGATTGCCGTCTGTTCTGTTGATAGTGTCGGCCGTCGTATGAATGATGAGGGATTCGAGCAGCAATCGAGAAGACAGATTGCGC
>JABSTR010000399.1:0-57446 GCA_013339765.2 Haemaphysalis longicornis
GGTACATGGTGCTCTTACCACTGCGCCACAAAAACGGACACAGAATGAAAGGCTAAGAATGCGCCTTATATCCTTGACTCATTAAAACTACGTCAAGAAGCTGCTGATACAACGCATCCACTACCTGTGGGCGGAATGAGGGGTACATGGTGCTCTTTCACTGCGCCACAAAACCGAAACAGAATGAAAGGCTACGAATGCGCCTTATATCCTTGACTCATTCAAACTCACGTCAAGAAGCTGCTGATACAACGCATTCACTACCTGTGGCGGAATGCGAGAGGTACATGGTGCTCTTCCCACTGCGCCACAAAACCGACACAGAATGAAAGGCTACGAACGCGCCTTATATCCTTGATTTCTTCAAACTACGTCAAGAAGCTGCTGATACAACGCATCACTACCTGTGGGCGGAATGCGAGAGGTACATGGTGCTCTTCCCAGCCACAAAACCGACACAAAGAAAACAGGCTACGAACGCGCCTTATATCCTTGATTCCTTCAAACTACGTCAAGAAGCTGCTGATACAACGCATTCACTACCTGTGGGCGGAATGCGAGGTACATGGTGCTCTTACCCATGCGCCACAAAACCGACACAGACTGAAAGGCTACGAACGCGCCTTATATCCTTGATTCCTTCAAACTACGTCAAGAAGCTGCTGATACAACGCATTCACTACCTGTGGGCGGAATGCGAGGGTACATGGTGCTTTTACCACTGCGCCACAAAACCGACACAAATGAAAGGCTACGAACGCGCCTTATATCCTTGATTCCTTCAAACTACGTCAAGAAGCTGCTGATACAACGCATTCACTACCTGTGGGCGGAATGCGAGGTACATGGTGCTTTTCCCACTGCGCCACAAAACCGACACAGACTGAAAGGCTACGAACGCGCCTTATATCCTTGATTTCTTCAAAC
Organism: Haemaphysalis longicornis; assembly: GCA_013339765.2. Lineage (NCBI taxonomy): Eukaryota > Metazoa > Arthropoda > Arachnida > Ixodida > Ixodidae > Haemaphysalis > Haemaphysalis longicornis. The sequence continues at coordinate 928 of JABSTR010000399.1, forward strand.
TACGTCAAGAAGCTGCTGATACAACGCATTCACTACCTGTGGGCGGAATGCGAGGTACATGGTGCTCTTCCCACTGCGCCACAAAACCGACACAAATGAAAGGCTACGAACGCGCCTTATATCCTTGATTCCTTCAAACTACGTCAAGAAGCTGCTGATACAACGCATTCACTACCTGGGGGCGGAATGCGAGGGTACATGGTGCTTTTCCCACTGCGCCACAAAACCGACACAAATGAAAGGCTACGAACGCGCCTTATATCCTTGATTCCTTCAAACTACGTCAAGAAGCTGCTGATACAACGCATTCACTACCTGTGGCGGAATGCGAGGTACATGGTGCTCTTTCCCACTGCGCCACAAAACCGACACAACTGAAAGGCTACGAACGCGCCTTATATCCTTGACTTCCTTCAAACTACGTCAAGAAGCTGCTGATACAACGCATTCACTACCTGTGGGCGGAATGCGAGGTACATGGTGCTTTTACCACTGCGCCACAAAACCGACACAGACTGAAAGGCTACGAATCGCGCCTTATATCCTTGATCATTCAAACTACGTCAAGAAGCTGCTGATACAACGCATTCACTACCTGTGGGGCGGAATGCGAGGGTACATGGTGCTTTACCACTGCGCCACAAAACCGACACAAATGAAAGGCTACGAAACGCGCCTTATAATCCTTGATTCCTTCAAACTACGTCAAGAAGCTGCTGATACAACGGCATTCACCTTACTGTGGGCGGAATGCGAGGGTACATGGTGCTCTTCCCACTGCGCCACAAAACCGACCACAAATGAAAGGCTACGAACGCGCCCTTATATCCTTGATTCCTTCAAACTACGTCAAGAAGCTGCTGATACAACGCATTCACTACCTGTGGGCGGAATGCGAGGTACATGTGCTTTTACCACTGCGCCACAAACCGACACAAATGAAAGGCTACGAACGCGCCTATATCCTTGATTATTCAAACTAACGTCAAGAAGCTGCTGATACAACGCATTCACTACCTGTGGGCGGAATGCGAGGTACATGGTGCTTTCCCACTGCGCCACAAAACCGACACAGACTGAAAGGCTAACGAACGCGCCTTATATCCTTGACTTCCTTCAAACTACGTCAAGAAGCTGCTGATCCAACGCATTCACTACCTGTGGGGGAATGCGAGGTACATGGTGCTTATTACCACTGCGCCACAAAACCGACACAGACTGAAAGGCTAAGAATGCGCCTTATATCCTTGACTCATTTCAAACTACGTCAAGAAGCTGCTGATACAACGCATTCACTACCTGTGGGCGGAATGCGAGGTACATGGTGCTTTTACCACTGCGCCACAAAACCGACACAGACTGAAAGGCTACGAACGCGCCTTATATCCTTGATTCCTTCAAACTACGTCAAGAAGCTGCTGATACAACGCATTCACTACCTGTGGGCGGAATGCGAGGGTACATGGTGCTCTTCCCACTGCGCCAAAAACCGACACAGAATGAAAGGCTACGAATGCGGCCTTATATCCTTGATTCCTTCAAACTACGTCAAGAAGCTGCTGATACAACGCATTCACTACCTGTGGGCGGAATGCGAGGTACATGGTGCTCTTCCCACTGCGCCACAATACCGACACAGACGGAAAGGCTACGAATGCGCCTTATATCCTTGAATCATTTAAACTACGTCAAGAAGCTGCTGATACAACGCATTCACTACCTGTGGGCGGAATGCGATGGTACATGGTGCTTTTACCACTGCGCCACAAAACCGACACAGACTGAAAGGCTAAGAATGCGCCTTATATCCTTGACTAATTTCAAACTACGTCAAGAAGCTGCTGATACAACGCATTCACTACCTGTGGGCGGAATGCGAGGTACATGGTGCCTTTCCCACTGCGCCACAAAACCGACACAAAGGCTGAATGCGCCTTATATCCTTGACTCATTCAAACTACGCAAGAAGCTACGAACGATGGTGCTCTTCCCACTGCCCACAAAACCGACACAGAATGAAAGGCTACGAACGCGCCTTATATCCTTGATTCCTTCAAACTACGTCAAGAAGCTGCTGATACAACGCATTCACTACCTGTGGGCGGAATGCGAGGTACATGGTGCTCTTCCCACTGCGCCACAAAACCGACACAGACTGAAAGGCTAAGAATGCGCCTTATATCCTTGACTAATTCAAACTACGTCAAGTGGGCGGAAGCTGCTTTTACCACTGACAAACCGACACAGACTACAACGCGCCTTATTCACTACCTGTGGCTGCGATACAACGAATGCGAGGTACATGGTGCCTTCCCACTGCGCCACAAAACCGACACAAATGAAAGGCCCGCGCCTTACTGCCTTCAAACTACGCAAGAAGCTGCTGATACAAAACCGTGGGCGGACACATGGTGCTCTTCCCATGAAAGGCTACGAACGCCTTATATCCTTGCCTTAAGAAGCTATCCTTCACTACCTGTGGGCGGAATGCGAGGTTCTTCACTGCGCCAACCGACACAATACGAACGCGCCTTATATCAATTCAAACTACGAAGCTGCTGATACAACGCATTCACTACCTGTCGGCGGAATGCGAGGTACACGGTGCTTTTCCCACTGCGCCACAAAACCGACACAAAAAAAAAAGCAACGAACGCACCTTATATCCTTGACTCATTCAAACTACGTCAAGAAGCTGCTGATACAACGCATTACCTACCACCACTCCCCAAACACTAAACGTTAACGCAATACACCCACCCCACCTATGCGACGCATTACTCGAGTCCCCCTCGCGGGAGATGGGCCCAATTTTTTTGCCTAAAGCAAGCAGACGGTTGGTAACTAAAAAGAGGGGAGAAAATTGACGCGAGAAAAAGTTTATTTGAATAAAGTATAATGAGAGGTAACCTTACACACGCACAAAAACAGGTATTCACATGGATGAAATGGGAGCAGTTACCGACGGAAGTCGTTGGTTTGGCGAAAACAATAAAAACGAATAAGAGCTTGCAATACGCGTTGAATTGATTGGCACAGACATCGACGAAGATTTTCGCTTTGGACGGTCGAACAAACGCTATGAGAACTAACACTACGATATTAAAATCTTGTTGCAGTGCGTCCTATGTCAGCGGCAGGCAGGTCAGGAAAAGCACGCTTCGCCATCGCCGTCCTCCGCCAAAGCGCGTGCCTTCGAGATGGCTTGAACAAAAAAAGTGACCCCTAGCGCCAATGCTCAATTCTATTAGCATCACCACTTCAAGCGAAGGAAAAGACAGGTTAGTATACCGGGATTGGACGAGCACGCGCACATCGGTATGTCGACACAGATGCCGCTGCGATGCATTTTGCCACGCACTCGCATACCCCGGCTTATTTGCCGCCGGGTGTCCATCTGCTATGCTTTTCTTTGTTTCTTAGAGACACTGCAACCCTTTTTGTAAACATTTTTGAATCGTTGAGGATTTCAGCTAATACTTAGCAAGCGCATCCAGTAGTTAGAGCAGGGGGTCACAAAGATTCATAGCCAAACATTTCTGCTCTGTGCCTATGTGATGGCTTGGGGACTTTCTCAAGAGATTCTTTATCTCCCGTGGGTTGTCACACATTCCGTGACGTCCATTAGGATATACGACGGGAATTGGCCCGCATTACTTCTGTTCAATTAGCAAAATCATGCGATAGCGCATTGAAAAGATGAGCTATTATAGTGTGAATTTGGGGCACCAGCAGAGCTGAAATATGACGGAGAGCGCGACCGGCGACCAAAGTTCTGAGAGCCGACCGGCTTTATACACAGCAACCTGGCCATTGAAGCCTGCTACAACAAAGAGCAGCGTGGTGTAAAATCTCTCGGTAAGGACGGCGAGATTGGTCATTGTGTTCAAACTATTCTCCGGTTTCGCTCAGTGTTGTACACGTTCCTTTAAAGTTATAACGAAAGCTCGTCCCTCGTTCCTTCCCATTTTGAAACGAGTTCCTGTTACAGTTCCTATATTGAGAAAGGAACGCGTTCCATTTACACTTGGGACATTGTAAGGTGTCGTTACATTAACGGTACATTTGATTAAAAAAATTAAAACACTGTATCGGATAATCGTAAGGGGAAATGAAGTGAGCAAAACAATCACATCGAACAACGTATATTGTGCGAATCGGAACACTGCCCGCAGCATATTATGTGGAGATAAAATAAATTCAAACAAACGCTCCTAGATGAATTTTTTCAGGGAGGCAGCGGACGTATTGCAGACATGTTTGACTGCAAGTGTTGCGCTCGTCTATTAGAATTGCAACCCATACGGTGCTTTCCTTTTGGGTCTTAAATGCGGAATCAGGATCCCATGCCTCGGATATGCAAAAAGAAAGTTACTAAACTGCACGAACATAAATGTCTAGCCCAAATAATCGCATCGAAAGGATCAATGCATCGGCGTTTAATGAATGCTGGTTCAGTATTACAGTATGAGTGGAAAAAAATTCCCCGCATTTCCCCGAGGGGAAGAATGTGAAATTGCGAATGCACGAGTTGAATTTGCGCGGTTCGGTAATGTTCGCGAAAGAGAGATCACACACACACACAACTACAAAGAAAGAAAGATGCATTTATTCACAGACACCTATTTGTGTTGTCGTTGTACCTGATTGCTAGAGCGGATGTCAGCTTTGAAATTTCGTGTCAGTACCCTTTAAGCGGGTGCATTAGCCCTTCTCACGCCCGATTCCTGGCCAATCCCCCACGTGGGTATGTGCCATGTCAGCGGCCAGGCAGCGCGCGCCCATCTCCCCCCGTTGCCAAGGAAGACGAGGAGATTCCTGGCCAATCCCCCACGTGGGTATGTGATGCGGACATCGCCGGTGGACGCAGGTTCAGGGTCGCTTAAGAAGTGCATTGCACTTAAAATATCCTGAACTGTTCTCTACGGCCTCATGCAGCAATGAACTTCAACAGAACTTTCTACAAGGATGCTAACGGAGGAATGTTAGTTGTGGCAGTGTACCGCAGTTCGCGTTTCTAATGCTCTCCCGAATGGGCCACGCAGGTATGTCAAGGTAGGAAAATTCTAAAAAATAGTTTGACTCCGACTCTACCACACGTATGTAAAAGACGTTGAACCTCGTGCGTGCCGAAAAACATTTTATTTGATGCACCCAACTATAGTATCGGGAGTGCCTTGTGCCTAATAAAATTGCTTAACCAGCTCCACCTTGCAAGAAGAAAAATATTCAGTGTTGGCATTTGAGGTGGCTTGACCTTGACAGTTTTGGACGCGATGAGATTCGTATTACATTTAGTTGTATTTTGGGAACGAAGTTCGTGTCGGTGTACACAATTTAGAAAGGTACTTTTAATAAAAAAAATGTGAGCGTGAGAATCCTGAAAATAAGGTATATGTGCTCCGAACGCACCATTGAAAAGCCACGTCAAGCAGAACCCGCCAAACCGAGATTAATTTGTCGATCTCAGCCCAGAACAGTCCTGTTTCCCTTGGCTACATTTGAAGGTTGCCCTTCGCGCGCTTTTTATCATTATATTACCTTCTGTCGGGCATTTTGAAACACTAAATAGCGCGGTCCCTGGGAAGAGCAGCGCGGAAATGAAAAAAAACGCGTCGCGCGGCAGCTTAAAACGCCGCGCATTCCGAGAAAGGCCGCGCCTGCTCGCACAGGATGCCCTAGAGGCAACCACATGGGGATGGAACCCGAGGAAGGACTCGCTTTTCCCCCTTCCGCGGATCTGACCGGCTGGAAGAGGGGAAGATGAAGGAAACAGACGAGGTCTGGGCGCCGAAGCTCTCGGGCCGGCGTCTGCGGGCCCCCACTCGAGCACTCTTTCTTAGCCGCCCGCTGGGCTGTAAATAAATGTACAGTTTTTGCATCGGAAGCTGAGTTTGTCGGTTGGGATACCAGAGGTCAGATCCTCAGCGCTACTGCGGCTTGGAGGAGAAGCCCCGGCGAAAAGAACATCACGAAGATAACTCCTCGCCCCCCCCCTCCACATACGCACAAAAAACAATATATTTTAGTGGTGGGAGCTTCACACTATCGTCGCAACCGGAACCACCAACAAACGCCTGATAAAGCGGGTGAGACAGGCGTCCCAGACCCAGGGCTTCCTGAAATAAGGAGATCCCCATATGGCGGTCAACGAGACAACTGTGATTGCATTAAAAAAAATGTTTTTCCTCCTTCCTCTTTATTCAACCAGTTTATTGAAGTCCTATAAGCACCTCCTTTACAGCCAATGTAATGCGTACCCGGCGGCCAAATAGGGCGGAGCACGCGAGCGCGTGGAATAATGCATCGCCGCGCTATATGGACGTTGCACTGCTGGTGTCGAGACATCCACCTGCGCCGTGCACGTCCAGCCACGCGCGCCATCCTGTCTTTTTCTCCACTTCAACCAGCAAAGCCGATAACGTTCAGCATTTTGCGATAGGGACGTTACTTATTCGCTTACCATTACTCGCCGCTAGCACACTCTTCGGCACGGAACGTGCGTCGGCCGCTGTGCCCGATCCGACAGGGGCAACATTTTACCAGTCCCGGCGGAGAACTTGGGCCACATACATCCCAATGCGTCTCTGTATTTTTTGCTAAAACCAAGCAGACGGTTGGTAACTAAAAATGGGCACACGAAAATGGGGAGGAATTGACGTGAGCAATAGTTTATTTGAATAAGTATAATGAGAGGTAACCTTACACACGTACTAAAACAGGTATTCATACGGATGAAATGGGAGCAGTTACCGACGGAAGTCGTTGGTTTGGCGAAAACAGTAAAAACGAATAAGAGCTTGCAATACGCATCGAATTGATTGGCACAGACATAGACGAAGGTTTTCGCTTTTGGACAGTCGAACAAACGCTATCGGAACTAACACTAAGATATCACAATCTTGTTGCAGTGCGTCCTACGTCAGCGTAAGGCAGTTAGAGAAAAGCGCGCCTCGCCCTCGCCGTCCCACCACCAAATCGTGTGCCTTTGAGACGGCTTGAACATAAAGAGTGACCCCTACCGCCAATGCTCAATTCTATCAGCATCACTATTTCAAGCGACGGAAAAGACAGGTTAGTATACAGGGATTTGAAGAGCACGCGCACCGATGCTGCCTGCGATGCATTTTGCCGCGTACTCACGTACCCCGGCTTATTTTGCCGCCGGGATTACATCTGCTATGCTTTTTCTTGGTTTCTTAGAGACACTGCAACCCTTATGTAAACATTTTTGAATCCTTGACGGTTTCAGCTTATAGTTAGCAAGCGCATCTTGCAGTTAGAGCAGGGGGTCACAGAGATCTATAGGCAAACGTTTCTGCTCTGTGCCCACCTGATAACTTGGGGACTTTCTCAAGGGATTCTTTATCACACGGCGGGTTGTCATACATTTCTGTGACGTCCATTAAGCTACACGACGGGAATTGGCAGGCAGTATTTCTGTTCCATTACAAAATCATGCGTTAGCGCATTAAAAAGATGAGCTATTATAGTGCGAATTTGGGGCACCAGCAGAGGCTGCAATACTAGGGAGAGCGCGACCGGCGACCAAGTTCTGAGAGCCGACCGGCCTTATACACAGCCACCTTGCCATTGAAGTCTAGTAGAACAAGAACCAGCGTGGTATAAAATCGCTCGGTAAGGACGGCGAGCTCGGTCATTTGGTTCAAACGATTTCCTCCGGTTTCGCCCAGGGTTGTACGCATTCCTCTAAATCGGAACTGAAAGCTCGTGCCTCGTTCCTTCCCATTTTTGAAACGAGTTCCCGTTACAAGTTCCTATATTGAGAACTATATCCTATATTATCCTACTATATTACCTATCCTATATCACACTTGGGACGTTGTAAGGTGTCGTTACAATAACGTTACATTTGATTTAAAAAGTTTTAAACCCCGTACCGCAAAATCCTAAGGGAAATGAAGTGAGCAATTTAGCAGTCACATCGAAACTACGTATGTTTTGCGAATATGAACAAGGCCTGCAGCATATTGCCACAGTCAAGTTATTAGAAGGCAACTCTGAGGCACTCAAGAAGCGAAGGGCGGTGCCGTCAATCCCTCGTTCGCCCGAGATTGGGTGTGCATGGGAACACCCCGGCTAAAGGAGGAAGAGGATTTTCTCTCTCGCGCGGGCTTCCTCAGCAAGCAGAGACCGCCATTAGTCTGCTCTAGGGTTTTTGGTCTCTTTCTTATTAAACTATACCCCTTACTGTTGACCAGTTGCTACGTTTACGCTACATCTTTGGTGGAGGAACCGGGTACCAGCCGCGAATCTCGCATGCACAGCGAGGACACCGCCTCTGAAGACCGGGCGCGTGAAACAGAGCTGACGCCCGTTCATCAACGCACCAGTCGTCGGATTCGAGGTGCATCGCCTGATTACGGACTTCTTCCCGCGACATCCAGGGCAGCAGCGGCGACATCCAAGGCAGCAGCGGTGACATCCAGGGCAGCAGCGGCACACCCTAACGGCCCCAACAATGGCAAGCGACAACCTTACGCCATGTCAGTGCGTGTTCCAACAGCCGCGAAAGGCTCCAAGTTTTCATGGAGGACGCCTTCGAAGACGCGGAGGATTGGCTTGAGCTGTATGAGCGGGTCGCGAGATTTAATAGATGGGATCAAGCGCGGAAGCTGCATGACGTGCACTTCACCTTGGAAGACGGTGCGAGGACGTGGTGCGAAAACCACGAAGCAGATTTTACAAGCTGGGATGAATTCCGGCGCAGATTTCTGAAGACCTTTGCCCGGGGGTGACCGCAAAGAAAGGCTGAAGCCGCTTTGCGCTCCAAAAACCAGGGCCCCAATGAAAGCGTTTCGATGTACTACGAGGAGATGTCCCGTCTTTTCCGACGTGCAGACCCGATCATGGCTGAGGATAAAAAGCTTCGTCACCCTTATGCGAGGTGTGAAACAGGAGCTTTTCGCTGGGCTTGTGCGCAATCCCCCACGTACCGTGACTGAGTTTCTTACGGAAGCGACGACGATGGAAAGGACGCTAGAACAGCGTGCCAGACAATACGACTGCCACCCTGCTTGCGCGTCGGTGGACGTGTTTGCTTCGGCCTCGGGGACCAGTCGTGACACGTTGCGGGAGCTCATCCGCTCAGTGATTAGGGAGGAACTTCACCTCCTACAACTGCCTCAGGCCTCACCGACGTTGGCTTCTCTGACCAAACTCGTGAAAGAGGAGGTTAAACAAGCTGTTCAACCACCGGTGAACCTCGATATGCCGCCCGCCCTCACGCATCTCGGAGAGCGCGATGACATACTCCACGGTTCTGCAAGAAGCCCTAGTACGCTGCTTCGAACGTCGCCGTTGCTACTACCCACGCGTACGCCGAGTCGTCGGCTGGTTGTCTTTATTCGTCGCCAGCCTGGAAACTGCCCAGCCCCTCCTGCTGGACTGGAGCGCCGTACGCAAGACGGACGTGTGGCGTGCGCCGGGCGGGCTACCACTGTGTTTCCACTGCGGGAGGCTGGTCATCTGTACAGGTCGTGCCCCTACCGCCGTGCTGGCCTTCGAGGTTTCCCTCCAAACGCGCCCTGCCCTCGGAACGGTGTGAAAGACCTGCGAAATCCAACAGTATCTGTTCGCGCAGCGCGCTCCCTCTCGCCCGGAAACCTACGCCAGCATCGTTCCGAAGTTACAGGTCGCCGAGCCCTCGTCTCTCCTCTAGCTCGCCTGGGCGGCGCTCGGCCAGCCCCAATCGGGAAAACTGAAACCAGCGACCTCTGGAGGTGGGGCCGCTGAAAAGACCGTCAGCGAAGATCCTCCATCGTGTTTACGACGACGTACATCGGAACCGACGCATCTAGAAAGTTATGGGAAAAGAGCCACATGTGACCTTGCCGTTAGTATCGACGACTACGACGTGACTGCGCTGGTGGACACAGGTGCAGATTACTCGGTAATTAGTAGCAATCTGGCAAGAGAGCTGAGGAAGGTACTGACGCAGTGGACTGGGCCTCACATTCGCACGGCAGGCGGTCACCTGGTTACCCCTACAGGCCAATGCACGGTTAGGGTTACTATAGGGGGGTACACCTACGTGGGCGATTTCATCGTACTTCCGGAATGCTCGAGGGACGTCATACTGGGTATGAACTTCCTGCAAACGAACGGCGCCTTCACCGACCTACAGACACTGACCTTTACATTCTCCACCGAACGAGCCATCGCCAGAAACGATTCAGAAGCAGGGCAATTCTGTGCCCTCCGCGTAGTGGACGACAGCGTGGTGGTACCGCCACGAAGCAGCGTACTGATCCTTGTTAAGGGGGACGTGGCTGAAAGTTGCGAACGGCTAGTGGAAGGCAACATGAATTTGCTTTTAGAAACGAAAAATTTGTGCCGCAAGGAGCCTTATCCGCCTGCATAACGGCTGTGCGAATGTGGTGCTGACAAACTTCGGGAACGAGCTTCAACACGTCCCAAAAGACACCGCCATCGCCTCTTCGCATGAATTCGTTCAAGCGGCACAAGTTTGCACTGTGAAAGAAGGTGGGACATGACGCATCGGCTCCGAAAGACTTTGTCGGGTTAATCCACATCAGCCCTGACCGGTCGGCAGAGCAGCAACGGCAGCTGACAGCCCTCCTCGAGGATTTCCGCGAATGTTTCTCTACTTCATCGAAAGTTCGACAAACGCCTGTGGCCAAACATCGCATCATCGTCGACGAAACGACCAAGCCAGTCTACCAGCATCCCTACCGCGTGTCCTATAAGAAAGAGAAGCCATCCGGACCCAAGTAACGGAAATGTTACGAGACGACGTGATTCAACCGTCGACAAGTCAGTGGGCATCCCCTGTTGTGCTGGTCCAAAAGAAAGACAAAACCTTACGATTTTGCGTCGATTACAGGAAGCTAAATCGTGTAACAAAACGAGACGTATACCCTCTTCCACGAATAGACGACGCCTTAGACCGACTGCGTAATGCAAAGTACTTCTCCTCTCTGGATCTCAAAAGTGGGTACTGGCAGATTGAGGTTGACGAGCGAGACCGCGAGAAGACTGCGTTTGTCACACCCGATGGACTTTATGAGTTTAAAGTACTTCCGTTTGGTCTCTGCTCGGCACCCGCGACGTTCCAGCGAATGATGGACACTGTCTTGTCCGGTTTAAAGTGGCAGACGTGTCTGGTTTACCTGGACGATGTCGTCGTGTTTTCTGCCACCTTTGATGACCACCTACAACGACTTCGACTAGTTCTCGACGCTATAAAGTCAGCTGGTCTGACTATAAAACCCGAAAAGTGCAACTTCGGCTACAAACAGCTGCGGTTCCTAGGACATGTCATCAGTTCAGACGGTGTCGCACCAGACCCTGAGAAGACGGCAGCCGTAGCAGCCTTCCCCCGACCAGCCGATAAAAAAGCTGTTAGGCGCTTCCTAGGCCCCTGCGCCTATTACAGACGCTTTGTAGAGAATTTTTCTGACCTGGCGGAACCATTGACGCGACTGACAAAAGACGACGTACCTTTCGCATGGCAAGAAGAGCAAGAAGTCGCCTTCAATCACCTGCGGGACCGGCTACAAAAAGCGCCAGTACTAGCTCATTTTGACGAACACGCACATACGGAGATCCACACCGATGCCAGTAACGTCGGTCTTGGCGCACTCCTCGTTCAGTGGCAGGACGGAGCCGAGCGAGTTCTAGCCTATGCCAGCCGCACTCTATCAAAGGCAGAGATGAATTACTCCACCACTGAAAAAGAGTGTCTTGCCGTCGTCTGGGCCATCAACAAGTTCCGGCCGTACCTTTATGGCAGGCGGTTTAATGTCGTCAGTGACCACCATTCCTTGTGTTGGCTGGCAAACCTAAAAGACCCATCTGGACTCCTCGCCAGATGGAGTCTCCGCCTACAAGAGTACGACATGACGGTCGTTTACAGGTCCGGGCGGAAGCATAGCGATGCTGATTGCTTGTCACGGGCACCTGTCGAGTCGGCAAGCCCAGACACCGACGAAGACTTCCCCTTTCTCGGAGTCGTTACTCCTGCTGAAATGGCCCAACTACAACGAGAGGACCCTGAATTGCTTCTTGTCATCCAGTATTTGGAAGGTCTCAATGCCCAAATTCCGCACGCCTTTGCCCGCAACATCTCGTCCTTTAGCCTCCGGCACGGAGTGTTGTACAAGCGGAATTTCAGAAATAGCTCGGACGCGTTTTTACTCGTTGTACCAACAGCGATGCGGCAGCAAAATTCTATACGCCTGCCACGACGAAACGTCGGCGGGGCACCTGGGTGTCAGCCGTACACTGGCGAGGATACGCCAGAAATACTATTGGCCGAAGCTATTGCGAACAGTTCAGCACTACGTCAAGAGCTGCCGCGACTGCCAGAGGAGGAAGGTTCCGCCTTTGAAACCAGCAGGGCTTCTTCAGCCAATACAACCACCGATGTCCCCTTTCCAGCAAGTAGGCATGGATCTCCTGGGCCCATTTCCTTACTCCACGAAGGGGAACAGGTGGATCGTGGTGGCGACCGACTACCTCACGCGGTACGCGGAGACAGCGTCGGTCCCAAGGGCAACTGCGGCTGAGGTAGCTCAGTTCTTCGTCCACAACATCGTTTTACGACATGGAGCTCCCCAGATTGTCATAACGGACAGGGGTACTGCTTTCACAACTGACCTCATGCAGTCTGTCATGGTACTAACTCACACATCTCACAGGCGGACAACTGCTTACATCCGGAGACGAATGGCTTGACTGAGCGACTTAACAGGACCCTCACCGACATGCTCTCAATGTATGTCGACGTCGAGCATAAAACGTGGGATGAGATCTTGCCATACGCAACTTTCGCGTACAACACCGCAGTTCAGGAGACCACAGCCATGACTCAATTTCAGCTGGTTTATGGTCGCACTGCCACTACAACACTTGATAGCATGCTTCCGGTCCATGAGGATGAAGACGGCGACGCCGACTATTTCGTGCAAAGAGCCGAGGAAGCACGCCAGCTAGCACGGGAGCGAATTCAACGTCAGCAAAGTCCCGATGCTGCTCGCTACAACGAGCACAGGCGGGCCGTGTTCTCCGAACCAGGGGACGCGGTTTGGGTTTGGACACCAGTTCGACAGCGTGGACGTTCTGAGAACTGCTTCGTCGGTACTTCGGGCCATATAAAGCTATTCGCCGCCTTAGCGACGTCAACTATGAAGTGGCACCTTATGGAAGGGCACCCTGCTCCCGACGCGTCAGGCTAACTCCAGAGGTTGTGCACGTGGTCCGAATGAAACCGTACTACGACAGAGACTAGCCATGTCTTCTACAGTGCTGATGGACTGAACGTTTTCCCTGCCGAATCCCTGTGATGGTTACCCTTCGGCGATGAAGCACTCCAATATCTCGTTCCGGGGCCGTCATCTATTACTTCTTGGTGACCCGCACTTCGAGCATCGAGACGATGCATCTTCCGAAGAGGGGGGCAATGCCACAGTCAAGTCATTAGAAGGCAACTCTGAGGCACTCAAGAAGCGCAGGGCGGTGCCGTCAATCCCTCGTTCGCGCGAGATTGGGTGTGCACGGGAACACCCCGGCTAAAGGAGGAAAGGACTTTTTCTCTCTCGCGCGGGCTTCCCTCAGCAAGCATAGACGCTATTAGTCTGCTCTAGGGTTTTTGGTCTCTTCTTATTAAACTATACTCCTTTCTGTTGACCAGTTGCTACGTTTACGCTACATATTATCTGAGATAAAATAAATTCAGACAAACGCTCCTAGACGAATTTTTTCGGGTAGCAGTGGAATATTGCAGACATACTGCAAGTGTTGCGCTCGTCTATTAGAATTGCAACCCATACGGTGCTTTCCTTTTGGTGTCTTCAAATGCGCAGTCAGGATCCACGCCTCGGATATGCAAAAAGAAGTTACTAAACTGCACGAACATAAACATCTGAACAAATAATCGCATCGGAAGGATCAAGCATCGGCGTTTAATGAATCCCTGGTTCAATATTACAGTATGAGTGAAAAAAATTCCCCGCATTTTCCCCTAGGGAAGAATGTGAAAGTGCGAATGCACGAGTTGAATTTGCGCGGTTCGGTAATGTTCGCGAAAAGAGAGATCACACACACACACAACTACTAAGAAAGAAAGATGCATTTATTCACAAACACCTATTTGTGTTGTCGTTGTACTTGATTGCTAGAGCGGATCTCAGCTTTAAAATTTCGTGTCAGTACTCTTTTAAGCGGGTGCATTAGCCCTTCTCACGCCCGATTCCTGGCCAATCCCCCACGTGGGTATGTGCCATGTCAACGGCCAGGCAGCGCGCGCCCATCTCCCCCCGTTGCCAAGGAATACGAGGAGATTCCTGGCCAATCCCCCACGTGGGTATGTGATGCGGACATCGCCGGTGGACGCAGGTTCAGGGTCGCTTAAGAAGTGCATTGCACTTAAAAGAATGTCCAGAATACATATTCACAACTTAGTAGAGTCCTAAGTCCTACCTAGTAGAGTTTTAACTAAGCATTAGTTGCATTTCGATGTTGGTGTCAGATACACGAATCCGTTTTTTTCGTAACAGTTTGTTGGCAACGGTGAAGAGCCGTACCACCAAAGTGCTTAAGGGTACTACCGTGTTGTACTTGAGCGCAAGTTGCGGAAGTCCCTCAGGCTCAGTCCCTGGCTTCGCATGCATCATAGGGGTGTGTGCTAGCATACAACACGCGCTTGCCATGGACAGTGGTTGTTTTGTGTATATTTTGTTTGACGCCAGCTGAAACGCTATGCAGTAGAGTGCGCATAAATTTGAGCGTACTGGATTGCTCCTTAATTCTCGCACGCGCAATCACCTGAGCCAGAGCGTCGATAACAGAGCTTCTGCGGAATTGAGAGTTCATGGTGGCCTTTTTTCCGGAGCCTTGTCTGCTGTAACTATATGCTACACTTTAAGTTGGGCCGCCAGCTTCTCGTTGTCGGAACAGAGGAACTCTGCGCACGGCAACAGCCACCAGCTTAGGTTACCAACTTTTCAATAGAAGTCGCAAAGCGAACGGGGGAGAGGCGGGGAGGTAGCTTACTCTAACATAGGGAGGCAACGAAATAAGTTTTCTTTATGGCGGTATCTTCCAGACAAATTTATGGTTTCTTTATGGTTGCGGCGTCTTGAAGTGGTACTTCATCTGGCTGCTGGAAACAATTGCTTTTGCTGTGGAATGTACGCGTAAAGGTTGTCGCACATTACGTGGAAGCTGATTACCTGAAGCTCTGCCTGGACAAGTTCGCGCTACCTTTGTGTTCCGGAGCGTGACGCGCCTTGTTGAGCGTGCTTTGAAACGAAAAAAAGTTCCTAACCTGGCGGTCCGAAACAAGTCCGGGACCTGTAGCTCTGTCCACAAGGATGGCGCGGGGCTCTTGACGTCGTATGAAAAGCCAGGACAGTCTCCCAAAATCTGGGATTGTTGGTAACCCTACGTGAGAACACACTACTCGGCTCGTGATCAGTTCCTGACATTGTAACGGATCTGAACTGGTCCGTAACAATACACCAGAGTCGTCAGAGTGTTATGATGTGAAAGAAAGGTGACGCAATACAAAAAAACTCCAAAAACTAATCGTCAAAGCAAACCTGGCACCGGCACATCACGAAACAGATGGCCTGCTTGGTCTGTGAGAAAGTTTACGGCGGGCACGTACGAGCGCCATGGCCGGGCCGTAGGGGGGTAGAATGTCAGAGGTCAGATTCGGCTTCCAGCTCTCAGAGGGTGGTTGCTGTTCCGCATGAGATCAGATAGCTGTAGCGTCACTTTGGGCGGCAGCGGCAATGGTAATATTTCAACAATGTGAGGCTACGAGCTTGACGCTTTCAATTTGCACGATATAAATGCTACGCCGGCATCCTTGATTTCCATGGACAGACAACAGAGATGTTTCGTACGGCTCCTTCGGCTGGCACAGCTGCCTGTACTGTAGATAACATGTGTGCGATGAACACGGTACAGTCGCGTCTCTTCTTCTCGGCTTTTGCGTTCCACTGTTATGCACGGAAAGAGAGGTCGCGGCAGACGACGCAATCAAGGGGGCGCCAAAACACCTGTCCTATGAGCCAAATACTCTTCATGCTTTACATGCAGGGTTAGAAAAGAAACTGGAAGAAAGCCAAGTAGGGTTTAGCCTAACCCATGTGCTGCAAAGCGAAGTGGTACAAGAGCATATTCCGGGAATGTTATAAGCAAACGACATTGTTCTATTAGCTGATAACCAAACCGATATGCAACGGCTAATAAATATTAGCGGGCAGGAAGCCACCGACCTCGGGTTAACATTTTGTACAGAAAAATCAGGAATAATGGTTTTCAATGATGCTACCCACTCAGGTAGAGTCTATCCAGCAAGGCGAATTAACTAGAGTGAAGGAATATAAATATTTGGGAGTGCGGATAAACGAAGGGGATAACTAAGAACTCACGAGGAGCAACTTAAGGTTAAGGGAAAGCGACACGAAGCTATAATGAAGCATAGAGCTCTGTGGGGGTTATAACAAATATGAAGTAGTAAGAGGAATGTGGGAAAGGAGTAATGGTTCCGGGTCTCACGTTTGCGGATGCTGTTCTCTGCTTAAAATAAGACTTTCTATCAGGCCTTGAAGTGAACCAGAGAACGGTAGGACGTTTTGGCCTTAGGCGCTCATGGAAAAACAATTAACGAAGCAGTTCAGGCAGTTATGGGCTGGGCGTCGTTTGAAGGTAGAGAACAACAGAGTAATATGCTTTGAGATGAGTTTGAGGGCAATGGATCAACGAAGGTGGGCAGCTAAGGTTTTTAGGTACCTGTGCTTGAAAAGCGTGAACACGCAGTGGTTAAGAAAGTCTAGGAATACTTGATCTTGCCATATCTCCTCTTCCTGTGTAAGATTGGAGCCGCAGTTTTGACGCCGGAGAGCTTGACGCGTAGTCTCTGGATTGGTGACTGGCCTATGATGTCCTGCAGTAATTTCTTTTCAAACATGGGGTGCCCGTCTTCTATTCAATGTCGCCCCCCCATAATTTTGTTTTTGACCTGCTCTCTTGGTGCTCGGAGAGTAGTTTCTCCAATCTCTTGAAATCTCTTAGGAAGACACAAGTTGACAACATATTCATCATCATTGTCACTAACATCCTATTAGAACCACTGCGTAGCTGAGGGCTCTGCCACTGACCTTCACCCCTCATGTCCTGCGCTTCGCGAGTCCATTGTTTGCGTCGAATGTTGATATGTTATCCTTCCGACGAGTAAATGCCCTACCCCTTCTTCTAGGCACGTATATGCATAGCGATTCTGTTAGCCTGGTGGTCCATCCGTTGTTAGTTTCCCTTACGGTCAAATTTGTAAGGTTGAAGACTGCGTCGTATGCTGTCCTGATGATAGTATTTCTGCCACTTTCTCTGCTGCGGGGAAACTTTGTGGTACCCCAGGGTCTCCAGTATTCGGTTCGTGATCAGTGCCTGCATGAGTCTTATTGTTTCTCGGCTCCCAGCTTACCTGGTCAGACGGGCCCGGACTTCCAGCCAGAGCCAGGGAATCCTGGACTAAGGAGTCTCCCCACTGGTCAGCCTCCACTCATGGAGTCGGACTGGGCTTCAATAAAAGTTTATTCCCCATGTCTCTCTCTCTTTTTCTAGCTTTTGTCGGGGTTGGGCGTTTTGTTTGTGGGCTAAAGATTTGCTAACGATTTGTTTCTTGGTTAATGATTTTGTTTTCGCGGTTGTGAGTTGACACCACTGCATGTCTCGTGAGCAAGGAGGATCATTCTTATAAGACTCTTCTCTTGGAGGACATTCGTTGGTATTTTTAGGGTAATTTTTATCCCCACCACGTAGCGTCATTTGTCGTTTGCCAAACAGAGCTTGGAGCGGAGACAGAACCTTGGGAATATTGCAAAGTATTTTTAACTCTTGTATGATTAGAATCTATCTTGTGGAAGCCTTCTCCTGTAAGCATCATACACAGTAGCGTAAATTGAGGTAAATAGTCGAACAGAGTTTTTATATACTACAAAACGAGAAAAATATAACAAATACGAAAAATGGCGAGTCGTGTAACACCCTTATTTATAAAAATGCAGATTTGTCTTAGGTAACTCCTTTAATCTTTATAACACAATAAATGGAAAAACTATTCAGACAGTACTGAGAAAAACAACAAAATGGCTCTCAAGAGCTCTCACACAAGGCAAGTAGCATAAGAATGCTACTGATTAGTGTTCAGTTATTTGAATTTCGGCAGACTTTTTTTGGTTTCGCTCCTGAACGTAATAATAGATCTCGTTACGTTTCCGTTGTCGTTCCAGCCCAAAATATCGTTTTTTTGCATTTTGCGCTTCCGGTTTTTTTCCTTTTGACACCCCGGTATTTATTTGTCGAACTATTGGCGGATCCTTCGGTGGACGCAGTTAAATATAACTGCATATTGCCGGGCATGAACTATTCGGAAGTACAGTGCATAGGAACAGCACACAACCGGAGGGAAGCATTAGTGGAACAGTTTTGCTTTTGCGGTATCCGTAGGCCTCAGTCGGGTCTTTGCTGCCTCCGTAGGGTTAAGTCTTTGCAGTCTCCGTGTGTCCATGAATGTTGTTTGAAGCAAGCTGTAAGCATCTGACGAATATCGCTCCCTGTCGACCAACTGACGACATAATGGTTCTTCCAAGCAGATGGTTATGCCCTATTCAATCGAACATTTTCGTCGGAGGTGTTCACGTCGTCTTCACGAGAACTTTTCCCCATTAAAACCTTCATTCGTGCTGCGTTGGGCTAAAATAGGCTTTTGATGATAAGGGTGATAATGAGGGATATATACATAAGTGTAAGAGAAGTCATTTAAGAACGACTCTAAAGCCTTCACGCTTAGATAACACAGTGCGTGTATTGCGGTCAAAATGCCTTTCAAGCAATGAATTTATTTTGGTGTGAATGCGAGTTGAAGAGATGAACTATCTACGTAGGGCCTCACAGAGGTATTCCATATATTGTTGCGCGACCACTTGCATTCCTCCTCCGCGTGCTTTTACGTCGTCAGAAACATAAACCACCGTTCAAAGCAGTTCCCGTGGCTGGGAAACACCTGATTACATTCTTAGTCGCATACCAGCTCCGTAGTTTCATTTGCACGTGCACGCGGTTTCGTCGCCAAAAAAAAGTTTGCGCAGCCGCACTCTTCACTTCGAGCCGCTCTGAGTGATCACGAGGCGGGGAGAGTCGCGGTCACTCGCTGCCTACCTGAGCGCTATTACTGCATCGCATGACCTCGCCCCGTCCGTCACCTGTGCCGCCGTTACTGCAATAGTTACGAGACGATTGCCGTGGCTACCTGACGCCGAGAACGAATGCCTTTCTAATTGCTTCGACGTGCCTTCGGGCTAACCCTTACAAACCATATTGACGTTACCGAATCGAGATGATGTTGTGTCATTGACGCGAGCCTTGCAATCTTGCAATGATTAGAGTTGAGAGAGCCGGAAAACTGCTTGTTCTTTGTTCATCCTCCGTTCCGACGTGCAAAGAAACCGTTGACCTTGACGGGAAAACTGGGATTACAAATAATCTGTATTTAAAGGTTGCAGGCAAACAAAGTACATTCAGCATGGTTGTCAGACACGACACAGTGTTACCAATTGAATGTTTGCCGCTACGGCATAGGCTTATAAAAACATCAAGCGTCAAATTTGTAGATAGGGGCGTAAGTGACAGAAACGTGCGCTACTTCCAATATTATTTTCAAAGGGGCATATATTAAGCAGCAGTGCTAAAACAAAACTAAAATAAAATTGAAAGAGAGGGTCTGCGCAGTGTACACGCCCGCACTCGTTTCCATCCCCTATGCCATGCGCGCACCCAGGAAGGCCAGCTCTTTCGCTGTCAGAGATACGGAGGTCATGGTGGCGCAACCTTCGCCCCCACCATGCCTCTCAGCTACCACCTCAATCTCCCGTGTGCGCTGATCGCGGTCACAAAACACAACCCGGCATCCTTTAAACAGGGGCGAACACAATTGTGGCAATGACTGCTTGAGTTCCCATCTGTAACTTTTTCCACTCGTTTGTGAACTTAGCGGTCGTTCCCACGATTTCAAGTGTTTTCCTCTGCCTAATTAAGGTGCGGTGGTGTTTCGCTACAGCGATCGGCGCCCACGGGAAGATAGTGGAGGCGGCTGAGATACATCTTGGGGAGAAGATTGCGCCGCCATGACATCCGTATCTTCGACAACGAAGGAGCTGGCCTTCCTGGGTGGGCGCGTGACATCGGGGTTGGGGAACGGGTGCGCGCCTGTACACTGCGAAGACACTTGTGTACACTGCGAGGATAAGCATAGTTTTCAGTTTAGTTTTACTCTTCAGCATTCACGTGATCGCTTTTTTATCAAACATCGTACTGGTTTGCCATTTTCTCTGTTCAGTAATTTCTCTGTTCAACCTTTCAATTTACGCAAAATATCAGCCTGTCAGACTCATGCGCTTGGCTAAAGTACTGCTGGATAATGTAGCTAATATAATAAGTAATTGCGTGTCTTTGTCTCAATTAAAAGCCTGGTAAAGCTTAAGTGCAGTTTGATGTCGCACTCTCCAGCGTTTCAGTTGTACTTGCTATGTTGTGTTGTTACTTGCCTGGCCAAGACAGGACGTTCCTGGAGAGCCACTATTCGACCAGTGACTGGCCCGGTGAAGCTCCAGCACCCTGCCGTTGGGCCCTGGCCTGGCGTTGAGCGCCTGTCGAGCACTTCTCTTCAAGCGAATAGCTTCGTACAACGTTTAAACACCATTATCCGCCAGGATCTCGGACCCCCAGCGGCAGAGAGCTGCCACGATTCGACGCGGCGCTATTCTGCTCGCGCTTACTACAAGCTTCGTGCGCGGTTCTGTAATTTGCGGTAGATTTTACCCCTCATGTGCGCCTCTAGCGCGGGGCCCGTTGGCGGGGACTCTGCTCTTTGCAGTAAGAAAACGCGAAGACAACGGTCGGAGGGATGTCCCTGGGAATCGACGGCACGCTGAGATCGCTTCTCCCGTTTTGTCAGACTTAACGCGCGGCGCTGCTGCCGACCTCAGGAACTCAGATAGAGTGTTGTATGTGTCGGTACAATTTCCGGGCCCTGTGGACAGAAGCCTGGGCAAGCCGGCCAGGCGTTGCGACTCTGCGTAGCACCATGGCTTGCAGACTCACGAACTCTGAAAGAGCGCTGTTTGTGTCTGCACAAATTACACAATTTCCAACTGTGTGCACAGGAGCACTTGGAAAGTCGCCCAGCCGTTACGGCTTTCGTATGTTAAAAATCCACCTTTCGGTGGATGGTTTGATTCGTAGTGCAGCAGCGAATCCATGCTGTCGCCCTGCAGAGTCACGCTGTAAGCTTGCCCGGAGCGGTATTGTTCCTGTAATGCTTCGGCTCATCTTTTGCCACTAGTTAAACCAGTTAGGTTTGCCTTCGGCTTGTTGTCGTCATTACCAAGTCGCTAACTTTTGCTGGCCGCACCTAAACACGCTACCACGCGTGGAAGGCGAGGGGAGCCGGTTCGGGAACTCCTTCCCGAGTGTAACACTAGCCAGAAGCGCTGTTCCGCTTTCATGGCCGGACAGCCATCCTCTCTGGTGAAATTATACGCGTGCAAGGGAGCAGTCAGTATTGATTAAAATCGCAAAAACAACCGCATCCGCTCGGTGAATATGCGGAGTCACTAATAATTATTCACTGTGCTTGTGGGTACTTATTTAGGGAAGTTGTTTCCCAGTTTAATGATACTGCTCTACTTTGTGATCTCCCTCCTTATGACATCAGGTCTGTCATAATTTGGTTACTCAAACAGCCAATCCAAATTACCTTACTTGTATATAGGACCAAATTTGCAGGGGTTTTAGAAATTTTTAACTGCAGAGCAAAAAAACTTTTGACGGCGGACACAGCTAACCTTTCTAAATGTTAACTTTTAAAAATATGCTACAGGCTCGTCTATTATATGGTAAGCGAGCCATTTCAAAGAGATGTGTGGTCGTGACGTACTAATAGCAGTAATCAGGAAGTCACTGCTGCTCTAATGATTTTTAAATGATAGTCTTTCTTGGGCTACTTAAACGCAGAAATTTGGTCTGTCTGTATGTCTGTGACTCGATTCAGCCACTCGGCCAAAGCAAAGCAATGCCTGCGCAATAGTCTTATATAGTCACAGCTAAATCTGCCCGTCTATGTCCGGTGTAATGTTCGTACTTGTCAACATTGTTGAAGAAGAACAAGACATTACGCCAATAAGACAACAGATTAATACAGAAGGGATATTTGCACTAATCCTTTATAAAAAAATCGTACATGCTTGATTTTCGCGAAAATAAATACTTCATCAACTGCAGAAAAAAAATTCACTCCGCCGTCGCTTGCTGTAGACCGCTCCACTATAACTATTCGCGCCATTTTAAGAAATCAACCGACAGTTGCTAAAGGTTTCCACTGGATAGGTTCCACGTTCTGCTTGCACGCACGTGGAGTAGGGAAACGCGGTTCTATAAACGTTGAAGTAGGGCGCCTCGGTTAACGCGCGTCTTCGCCGTACGGCAGCGTTGGCATCGAGACACCCGGTTTGGAGCAGTGGAACGCGGGAAATTTAAAATGATTTAAGCAAACCTTTGACGTCTTCACCTTGGGAGGAGCGCGACGCAAGAGGAACAACATGAGAGTTGAGCGGGAAAGCGAAGCGAGGCATTTACTTCGCAAAAGCCGATAAAGACTATCGTCTTTTGACGACATTTGCAACGAAAGGAGCAGAGATACGCGGCCAATTTTTGTGGAGTGTTTCCAACACTTCTCAAGAGTAAAATATGTTTTGTATTTGTTTTTCACAAGAAATATTTTCAGGTCGGACTTACTGCGCATGCATTTTAGAAGTCACACTTCCGCCCACTCCCGCCGCGGTGGCTCAGTGGCTAAGGGCGTTGCGCTGCTGAGCACGAGGTCGTGGATTCGATACCGGCCGCCGAGGCCGCTTTTCTGATGAAGGCGAAAAGCAAAAACGCCCGTCAACGCAAAAACGGTTGTCAGAAGAAGGAATAGTGATGGCAATTCTGCTCCTGCTGCGGTGAACATGCATAAATAATCCCCCACAGTTGAAAAAAGTAATCGTGTAAAATCTCCTACGATGGAGCCAAGGACACCAATATTTGTTTTACACTTGCTGCGTCGCGCAGAAAACTTCATTGAAACTAAAGACACGGAACTGAGAATGCGTAGATTTAAAGCTATTTAATGACCTTCTATTCTATGAAAGTTCCAATATTAACATAGTAACAAGGTTATTAGGGCGTGATGGTGGTTTACTGTATATGTGTGTGGTATCGCATCCGCGGCTGAGAGAGAGGCACAGAACTCGCCCGGTATGCAGAGAAGCCGGGTTCGAACC
This sequence comes from Haemaphysalis longicornis, assembly GCA_013339765.2. Lineage (NCBI taxonomy): Eukaryota > Metazoa > Arthropoda > Arachnida > Ixodida > Ixodidae > Haemaphysalis > Haemaphysalis longicornis. The sequence goes on from JABSTR010000399.1 coordinate 24,303, forward strand.
CGCGTACCGCGGGATGCTCTTTCATTTGGACTGGCGTCCCTTGTCGAGAGCGGACTCTTAAAACGGAAATATACTCATCAAATCGACTCGCCGCGGTGGCTCAGTGGCTAAGGAGTTGCGCTGCTGAACGAGGTCACGGGTTCGATTCCCGGCCGCGGCGGCCGCTTTTCTGATGGAGGGAGAGAAGCAAAAACGCCCGTGTGTACGAGATTTCGGCGCACGTCTTTTACCACTCAGGTGGTCCAAATAAATCCAGAGCCCTCCACTACGGCGCCCCCCCCCCCCCCGGCCTTCTACAACACCGCATTGCCCGGGGGTGAAAGAGTCGCGCAATACCTGCCCTGTTCGGCAACAGAGTAGAGCGTCCACCGTAGCTGTGGTAGTCACGTGGGCAGCGTGTGCCATGGTGGCACCAGGGACCTGCATGTAAAATACTCACAAGCGACTAACCGGCATGGTGCTCGGCCCTTTGGGGGGGCCTACAATGCCTGGGAAGCACGGGAATCGCCCCTATGAATGAGAAGACTGCCCACAACAAAACTGTTTTTGTTAAGTAAACAGCATCACACGTAAAAAAAATTGGCCGCGTATCTGCTCCTTTCGTTGCAAATGTCGTCAAAAGACGATAGTCTTTATCGGCTTTTGCGAAGTAAATGCCTCCCGTCGCTTCCCGCTCACCTCTCATGTTGTTCCTCTTGCGTCGCGCTCCTCCAAGGTGGAGACGTCAAAGGTTTGCTTAAATCATTTTAAATTTCCCGCGTTCCACTGCTCCAAACCGGGTGTCTCGATGCAAACGCTGCCGTACGGCGAAGATGCGCGTTAATCGAGGCGCCCTACTTCAATGTTTATAGAACCGCGTTTCCCTATTCCACGTGCGTTGAAAGAAGAACGCGGAACCTATCTAGTAAAACGTTTCGTAACTGTCGGTTGATTTCTTAAAAAGCGAAAGCTAGCTATACTGGCGCGGTCTACAGCAGGCGACGGCGGAGTGAATTTTTTTTCTGCAGTTGATGAAGTATTTTATTTCGGGAAAATCAGCATGAACGATTTTTTAGGAAGGGTTAGTGCAAATATCCCTTCTTCTGTATTAATCTGTTGTTATTATTGGCGTAATGTCTTGTTCTTCTTCAAACAATGTTGACAATTACGAACATTACACCGGGCTTAGATGGGTAGATTTAGCTGTGACTATATAAGACTTTGCGCAGGCATTGCTTTGCTTTGGCCGAGTGGCTGAATCGAGTCACAGACAGACAGACGGACAGGACATACAGACAGACCAAAATTTCTGGGTTTGAGTAGCCCAAGAAAGACTATCGTCTTTAAAATAGGTAGAACGTGTAGGGGCTGTGCTCGCTGCGGCCATTTACAGTGGGCACAGCGCCACAACGAAATTACACGTGACCGAAAATTCGTGTGTTTAATACAAAGGGCTGCGCAATTAGTGGTTTTGAAGGAGGTTGATCGCGACAGCGAGTGATGTGTAAGGTTCTGAGCCTATAGGAGCAACAGGGATCTCCGAGGGCGCCTTAGTAGAGTGCTCCGGATTAATTTCGACCACCTCATTATCCTTGCCACGCGGGGGAATCTCGATGCACTGCCGTTATTGGTTTTTTCCTCTCACAGAAAAACGGGCAGCGCGGCAGGGATCGTACTCAAAGCACAGCGCTATTGCGCATGCGAAAAAATGGCAGGGGAGTAGAATGAACAAAGCATAATTTGTTTGAAATCATGAGCCGTTATCCCCCTATTGTTCTATCCGTGAGGTAGAAGCGTTATTTTTGAAAAGTTACAACTTAAAGACGACAGTCTTTCTGGGCAACTTAAACCCAGAAATTTTGGTGTGTCTGTATGTCTGGTCCGTCTGTCTGTCTGTGACTCGATTCAGCCACCCGGCCAAAGCAAAACAATGCCTGCGCAATAGTCTTATATAGTCACAGCTAAATCTACCCATCTTAGTCCGGTGTAATGTTCATACTTGTCAACATTGTTGAAGAAGAACAAGACATTACGCAAATATAAGACAACAATTAATACAGAAGGGATATTGCACTAATCCTTTATAAAAAATTGTACATGCTTGATTTTCGCGAAATTAAATACTTCATCAACTGCAGAAAAAAAAATTCACTCCGCCGTCGCCTGCTGTAGACCGCGCCACTATAGCTATTCGCGCCATTTTAAGAAATCAACCGACAGTTGCGAAAGGTTCCACTACATAGGTTCCGCGTTCTTCTTGCAACGCACGTGGAGTAGGGAAACGCGGTTCTATAAACGTTGAAGTAGGGCGCCTCGATTCACGCGCGTCTCAGCCGTACGGCAGCGTTCGCATCGAGACACCCGGTTTGGAGCAGTGGAACGCGGTAATTTAAAATGATTTAACAAACCTTTGACGTCTCCACCTTTGGGAGGAGCGCGACGCAAAGGAACAACATGAGAGGTGAGCGGGAAAGCGAAGGGATGCATTTACTTCGCAAAAGCCGATAAAGACTATCGTCTTTGACGACATTTGCAACGAAAGGGAGCAGATACGCGGCCAATGTTTTTCCTGTTCTGGTATGGTGGGCGGTTAGAAAATTTAATAATGCGGTCTCTTGTTCGTTGCTTTAATTACTCAATACGCATTGTGTACAACCCATTTCTAACCCACGTAACGTCAATATTCCGAAATTGAGGTTTTGTTGTGTAATTACCCTTAATCAAGGTATTATATTATAAACAAAAAATTGCCCTAAAGTACAAAATGTGCGAAGGTACTGGGTCTTCATTCGGCCAAAAAGATGTTGACGAAGTTGTCCCATTCTTGATGTGCACGCCGGATACAGTCCGTTGGCACACAAGACGAGCCAGGCTGAACGGGGCAAGAAGCGGACTGGGCGGCGTCTTCCATCGCCTGAGCCCGTTTTTGCTATGGCCGGGGTCATCGTTTTTGAGAAACGTGTTGCTTTTTTTCCATGCCGCCCTAGCCCGTCCGTCCCAGGGAATCAGCTCAAGAACAACTGCCCATTATTCGCTAGGGGACACTGACGTCGTCCTACCGATGAACACTCATTGGACGACTGTCGTGAACCATGGTGGGAAGAGGACGAAGCCGAGGAAGAAGCGGGCAGGAAGCAAGAAATTCATTGAAGCTGAAGGAGAAAGAAAACTATTCTCGGCCATTTGCGCTAACATAAATTTGAGGAGGGAGGAAACATGCGTTTTGGCCCACGGAGAATAACCGGTGGGTAGATGAGATACACACATTTTCTGTAAAGTTATCCTGTCTGTGAAGCAGGAAGCGTTCTATTGCGAGACGTTGGAAACACAGTGTCCCGTTATCTTCTTTCGTACACGTTACAATAGCACGAGGGAATGGACAACGAGGGTCCCGGTGTTTTTATTACTGTGGCTACACGAAATGACGGAGACCAATGGAAACACAGACAACCGGAGTCCTTAGGAAGCTTGTCCTCTAAAGGGGAGGAGTAGAAGCGAGGGGGAACAAGAGAAGGAAGACGGGGAGCAGGTGGAGAAGGGCATTCATTGTTGGAGGTGGCCGAACGAGGTGGGCTCCTGGTCTTCAAACCGGCAAGGCCCTGCCCCACAGGCTCCTCGAGCAGCTGACACGAGTGCGTCCAGGGAAAAGTGGTTATGCTCCTCTAACATCGTCTTCCGCTAGCATCATCGACCAGTCGATTCTTTTCCCTGGCTCCGTTACCATCTTCACGTGGGCTCACATATGCTACCGCATAGATAGTGGCCAACGGACAACCGCCAGCGATCCTTTGGTGGTGAAGCAGGTGATAGTGCGGCTGGGAAATGTTCCTTAAGAACTAGTTGTGATTGCGCGTGGGCACGGTTGTGGTATATAAAGTGAAAGCATACACGCGTTTTTTTGTTTTTTGCGAAACTTGTACGTTTTATTCGATTGACCATACTTTTAGGTGTGCTCTCCTAAAGTTCCTATTATTCTACGATCTTTGTTCTTTACCTGGTCCGTTTTTTTACCGAGGTGACTGGTGGGAACGACACACGCAAGTACGTTTAATACAGGGTTTACATGGACATGGTTGCTGTAGCCGTGCGTCTGGACAGCCTCACCAGCAAGAGCCGCGCCGAGGACTAATAGGCTATCAATCAAATGAGACATAACTGACGACGCTGTATTAAGATCAACAACAGCTATCCGCCGTAGCGTTTGACACCCATGTTAATAACACGTACGAGACTACCAACTTTTACCCCAGCCCTGAGAAACATTTTAATTAGTCAGCGCAACAGTGCACATGCAAAGACGGAAAGAATATTTACTTTCTCAGCCATATATCGCTACGTTTTAAAATAGTCTGGAACAACTGTGGTGCACTTCGCGGTAAGGTTTGGATCCTCGATTTTATGAGATGTAGTTTACACTGTATTGTGGAAGTGTTCACATAAATTCACGCAGAGTGGATGGGTAGGGAGAACAACGAAGCATACATTTATTTCCATGTGGCATTTATTGGCTTGTAAGTTTTTGTGAAGCAAACCTACACCACAGCCGGGAAGAACATCATGAAAGCACTTCTCCGTGAGGCTCGCGATGGGTGTATGATTGAGCTCAAGGAACTGATTACCTCAATACTGAACCAGGCGCCCAAGTGTTTAATTGTTTTCCATTCTCTTTTGCATATGTAGAAAGCTCTTTGGAATAAGTGTATGTATTTTATAAACACCAAGCCACAATGGTTTGTAGTTGTGTTTTCAAAAATCTAGGTGCTGTTATCCCCAATACGTTCGTACGGCGATTGTTCTAGAGGAAAATTCTCTTTCACCTTTCAGCCCGACGCAGTTCACGAAAGCAGGCTTAGGCTTTTGCTTTGGTCGAGTGATCAAGTTTTGTATTTTAATTAGGCACTCAGTCAGCTTTCAACGCGAATCTCGTTTTTTGAACTTACGGGCACCAACCACATCACGGACAATTTTGAATGCTATCACACCTATCAAATACCAAACACGGGTCAAAGCAGGTACTGATTTCTCGCTACGGACTAATAGCCTCCCTGTTTCGGTCGCATTCCGGTGCTCAGGGTAAGCCCTTTAAAGGCCGCCCTTCTATCAGTGGCAGGAACACTTTACAAAAATATCCGCCATCCCTCCCTGCGAAAGTGGATGTCCAGCGGAGCTGTTGCAATTTTTTACACGTATTAACGGGGAGGGCGTGTGAAAGGTTCCTCGTCGTTTAGGTGGCTTGTAGCTTGCACTCGCTGGCGGAAATGCTGGGTCGTGCCCAGCCTGACGCATGGGCTATCCCTCGCGTAACGTCAAACCCCTCCCTTTCGAGAGCAGCTGCAGACCTAATCTTTAGCAAAACACAGGGGGGGGGGTCCCACTATTCAACGCGCATTATCAAACAAACATGCGTTTCGATGCTTCTTTTATTTTTTTACACGAATACTGAGCTCTATGCTGTATGCCTGATGAGCCTGCCGCATGTGCTCGGCGTCTTGGGCGAGAAACTGCTGGGTGCTGCCTGGGCTTTTTGTTTACGACAGAAAATTTTCCTGCCAATGAGCGGTTACAGCTTCGCTGTTTGTTCTGTGCGTTTCTTTCGAAATGTTAGGGGGATTTGAAAAATATATTAGTCCTTAAGTTACGTTTCTGTGCCTGTATTGTAACTCCTAAAAATTGGAAAATGGAGCGAAGGTATATTTCAGAATTTTTGAAAATTTACTTACGGAACAAAAAAATTATGCATTGGGTAAAACAAGACGGAATATAAAAATACACCGCGGGGGAATATTGCGACAAAAAACTCTGAAAGCGCCTACTCCTAGTTATGTACAAGTCGGTTAAAACGCTTGTCTATAACAGCGATTTCAACTTCAACCAGCTACATCCGAAAACGGCCGAAACATACTCGTTCCAAACATGTCGGAGGCAAAAGCGAAGGGCTAATACTTCAGAATCCGCAGTAGTTTAATTCAAATCCCGCTCCGGCGGGGCAGGATAGGGCTGAGAGTACGAAAGATGTGTTATAGACAAGCCTTTTACCGGCTGTACACCCGTTTTAATACGCAGCCTTTTAAGAACACCATAGAGCGGCGGAGCACCAAAATCCTCTACTAGTGGACTACGCTTGACCGGCGCACAAGGCCACCTATCTGATAGAAAGCACTGTGAGCGTCGAATCCGCAAGAGGCCTATACGCCACACCACAGAAAGTGCGGCGTCAGTGGTAGAGATACGGTGCTCCAGCTATTCCGGAGCCTCAGATGGGAAGCTCTCACTTTCCACAAGTAGTTCCTGAAACACAGTGACAGTAATACAGGCCATGGTAATTACCGAATCACCGACGACACACTGTGCCTGAACCTAAATATTTCTTAGAAAGAGAGTTGGCATTTCATTTCGCAACCTCAAATTTAACACCAGGAAGACTACCCAAAACCGTGGCGGAAGCAGAAATGCATCTTCGGGGGTAGGTAGAGGACATCACCAAGGCACTTCAAGGCACCCCAAACTGAGCGAATGAAAGCTCGACATAGAAATTAGCGCTAAAAAACATACGAGAACAGAACGAGTGAGCTGGTAAGCGTCTTTATTTTCGTGAATATATAACAAAAATTCAATTCCAACTAGGCCGGCCGGCTGCGAAGATTCAGCTCACCGAGTCCAGTACACTACAGTGCACCGGCTTGGTTACAGGGAGAGACTATGCACGTAAAACCAGCGACGACACATTTGCCGTGCTTCTGGGGAACGCAGTGTCGTTAAAAGCATTTAGTGCCCTTGCACCCTTGAAAACGGATGTCTTGCGAAGCTGCACGTCCTCCACGGAGTGTGTGCACAAAAAACACACGTTTGTTTGTAATTTACGGCTTGGCGTACTTCCTAGAAAATTACCTGAAAGAAATTAGGAAAGGCCCGAGCTTTAAATAGCGGACAAACGTAGAGCTGTCCCTTTCCCTGCCGCTTAGTCGTAGGCATCTTACTGTTTTGTGTAACACGTACCCCATGTTAAGAATTCCTCCGTTCTCGGAAGGCGTGTCTAAAGTTTACACGTCGCTGACGGGGAAGAGCTCGGGAGGACTTTGGAGGCCCCGGATCAAGTAACCGAAGACGAGGATCGGAACGAAAAGCGGCCGCTGTTTACACCATGCGGCGCATCCGACACCATGCCACAGACCCGGACGGTGCGGCGCCAGCGAGCGACGTGTGTTTATGTGTGTGCGCGCTTGCAGACGAACCGACGCCAACCATCGCCACTTGAGGCACCGAGACTCTCCTCTTTGTTCGTGCCCTTACCCTCTTTCAGTAGTGTATACCTGTGCGTATAATAAAACAGAGCTTCAAGTGAACCCATACTGTTCGCATCGTTCCTTGGAGATCTCCTGCGCGCGCGGCACCAGCCGCCCCGTTAAGTTACGCGCAGTCGAGCGGGAACTCGCTAATATCCAAAGGCAAGTTCACGCCTGCGGTTTTCCGTACTGTTTTCGACAAAGAAAACACTACTCAACATTTTGGTGCCGAAACCCGGGAGAAGTCGACCAAGCGACACCGAGAGCATCATGGATCGACTCCAGAGAAAGCAAGCAGCAATTCGCAACAGCATCGACAAGACCATGGCAACCGCCAACGAGCTACTGCAAGCGTCACCAGCAGCGATCGGTGAGCTGGAAGAATTGTTTGACTTGCTTATCCAACAATCTGAAGAGCTTAGAGTAGCTAACGAGAACGTCGAAAAGAAGATAGACATCGACCAGCTTGATGAAGAATTGGCCAGCTGTAGTGCGTACAGCACAAAAATAAGCTCGATGAAAACAATCCTCAAAAGAGCTATCAAAAGGGAACAGCTAGCGACATTGCCCCGGCGGTTTCATCGCAAGTTAACACCAGTTCAACGAGCAACACACAGTCCTCGGCTCCCGCGTCAAGTACGACGTCGTTTCAATCACAGGAGGCAACCACCAGACTTCCGAAGCTCGAAATTGCAAAATTCAATGGAGACGTGCGCTCATGGCCGAAATTCTGGAACGAATTCGAGTCGACAATCCACAAGAATTCAGCGCTTCCAGCCATTGACAAATTTAAGTATCTCTCAAGCTATCTGACAGGACGAGCTGCCGCTGCAATCGAAGGCCTTACGTTGACAGACAGAAACTACGAGATCGCGGTCAAAACCCTTTTGGAGAGGTTCGGCAAAGATGAAGTGATCATCGAGGATCATATGTCGCGGTTGCTGTCGATTCGACCCGTGCTGAACGTCGAGGAAACAGGGAGGCTGAGGATGCTGTACGATGAAATTCAGGCTGGTGTCCGAAGTTTGGAGGCGTTGGGCGTGCCGCCGAGCGGCTACGGAGTGCTGCTGCTCACGGTCCTCCGAAAGAGCATTCCAAAGGAGCTTCGCTTGGAGTACTGTCGCGGAAGGAAGACAGCTCGCAGTGATGGAACCGAGGATGAGCTACTGAGTTTTCTAGACTTCCTGCGAAATGAAATCGAGAAGAGAGAGAGAGCAGAGTACGGTACTTGTCGGTTTCAAGAGTCTCATTCGCCACGAAACAAACAGAACCGCATGGGAAACGACCAAAAGCAGGCATCGTCGTCAGTCCTGTCAGCGTTCGCGGATAAGAAGGAAAATGCATGCGCCTTTTGCAAAGCACGTGATCACCTGACAGCCGACTGCCAGGCTTGTGTTTCTCTCGAACAAAAGAGCAACATACTGAAACAAGAGAGACGTTGCTTCAAATGCACCAAACGAAACCATCGAGCAGCTGAATGTCGTACGGCAAAATGGCTCACTTGCGCGAAGTGCTCAGCTCGACACGCCACTGCTCTTTGCGGCCTCAACAACAGACCCGCCCAGGAACCATCGAGCCAGGTGGCGGCCCCGCCAGCGCCTACCGCAGAGTCGTCACTTCAGGTAGCAGCGACGGTTGGCGCTGTCCGCATTATGCTGCAAACTGCTCAAGTTTGGGCAGAGGGACCTCACGAGCGATCCAAAGTGAGGCTCCTTCTCGACGGCGGAAGTCAGCGCACATTTGTGAAACAAGAACTATCGCGACGGCTAAAACTCCGCGTCCTGGGAGAGGAAAAACTGACAATTATGACCTTTGGCAACGAGAGGCCCACTGAGCAAAGAAAATGCCGCCGCGTCGAGCTGTGCCTGCGCAACCAACACAGCGGAAACGAAGTCCGAGTGGAAGCGTTGGAGGTCCCTCATATTTGCTGCGACGTGATACCAGCTCCTGAGATGACCACCGTGGCATACCTTAATGAACAAGGAATGGAGGTCGCCGACTGCTCGGTCGATGGGTCCCGTCTCGACGAAGTAGGACTCCTCCTAGGAGCCGATTATTACTGGGAGGTGGCCACCGGTAACATCAAGCGCCTACAAAGCGGGCTCGTCGCCGTGGAGACGGTTTTCGAATGGACGTTGCAGGGAAGTGCGTCAACTTCGTCATCCGCTGTCGCCTATCACGCCAGCACCGGGGTCTTGCTTGCGCGTAACGGTAAGCGCCGACCTGGATGACGACAATCTTTCCAAGCAGCTAAAATCATTCTGGGAGCTGGAGCACATAGGCATTACGGACAAGCCAGATAACACCCACACCGAGAAGCAAGTGCTACAGGACTTCAAAGAAAACGTCGCTTACAAGGACGGTCGCTACTGCGTTGCCCTTCCCTGGCAAGAAAACATACACGAGCTTGCGGATAACAAGGCGACGGCTCTTGCGAGGCTCTCCTCTCTGACTACAAAGCTTTTGCGCAGTGAAGGCACGGCTGAGGCCTACGACAGAGCGATGCGGGACTACCTCCTTACCGGACACGCTGAGGAAGTTCCCGAAGCGGGTGAGTCCCCGAGGGGGCCTGTTTATTACATGCCGCATCGCGGCGTAACGCGCCCGAGCAGTGAAACTACCAAATTAAGAGTAGTTTTTGATGCTTCGTCAAGCGCACCAGGTCAGCGGTCTTTGAATGAGGTACTATCTGCTGGGCCGAACCTAAATCCGAACCTGTCGGATATCCTCATTAGGTTCAGGATGCACAATGTGGCCATCATGGCTGACATTGAGAAGGCCTTTCTCCAGGTTGGGCTTGCGGAAATGGATCGCGATGCACTACGCTTCCTTTGGTACGAAAGCGTTCCCAGACGGGGAGAAGTTCTTCCTCCGATCAAGGAGTATCGAATGACAAGAGTGCCCTTTGGAGTTACCTCTAGTCCATTTCTGCTCGCAGCTACCTTAAAGCACCATCTCGACTCTGTGCATAACTTGTTTCCTGCAACATCAGAGATGCTACGTGACCACTTGTACGTGGACGATCTTGTAACGGGAGCTGACAACCTGGAGGAGGCGGAAAAGATTTGTCGAGAATCACAGGAAATCATGCAGCTAGCTGGCATGAACCTCCGTAAATGGAAATCGAACGAATTCAAGCTCGAAGAGGCATTGTCGGAAACAGATCGAACCCAAAGCGGATTTTCCGACGTGACGATGACAAAAATTCTTGGAGTCGAGTGGAGGCCAGAAAGTGACGATTTTGTGTTTGAGATGAACACGCTGATTGACTTTTTGAGCAAGCGACAGGACACGAAGCGATTTCTTCTGCAGGCATCTGCACGCGTGTTTGACCCCTTTGGCTTCCTCGCGCCAATTTCGACTACTGCGAAAGTAATGTTTCAGAGCCTGTGGGAACGAGGGACAGACTGGGACGAAAGTCTCCCGCCCGATATAGCTGAGACGTGGGACAAGTGGTGCCACCAGCTGCCTATGCTGAGGCAGATCGCAACACCTAGGCTACTCGCTCGTGACCTCAGCCATGCGTGCACAGAAGTGGAGCTCCATGTGTTCTGTGATGCCAGCCCAAAGGCATACGGCGCTGTTGCTTATGTTAAAGCAAGGACAGAAAATGGATGCACCACGGTGACATTGTTGATGGCTAAAGCGAGAGTGGCTCCTCTCAAGCGACTGTCACTACCGCGACTGGAATTGATGGGAGCCGTTATCGGCGCACGGCTGGCAAAAAAACCTGACGAAACAGTTGGGAATTGAAGGCATGACAGTTCACTGCTGGACAGACTCAACGATAGCCTTAAGCTGGATCAAAAGTTCCGCCTCCAAATGGAAGCCTTTTGTTTCAAACCGAGTCCAAGAGATACAACAACTGACCAATCCCGCAGTGTGGAAGCACTGTCCCGGAAAGGAAAACCCGCAGACATATTAACCAGGGGTATCTTACCATCAGTTTTGGTGAATGCTAAGCAATGGTGGGAAGGGCCAGAGTGGCTCAACAAAAGCAAAACGTACCCCGCCTTCGAACCCTGCCTTGCTGATCCCCAACTCTGGCAAGAAGAAATCAGAACGCCGGTGCTAAACACCATAACAGACGGCGAACCAGCTGTTCTGATAAACCTAAGCGAAAAGAGTTCCCTCACTAGAGTGCTTCGGACAACAGCGTGGATCAAGCGCTTCCTCTACAACTGCCTAACCTCTTCGGAGAAAAGAAAGGGGGGCCTGTCAGCCGAAGAGATGCCCGAGGCGGAGAGGTACTGGCTGAGGATTTCACAGATGGAAACATTCGGAAATGAAGTACGGACCCTCAGTGCATCCAAGCCGCTCGACCGAAAATCCCCGATAAAAGATTTGAACCCGTTCCTAGACAACGAGGGACTGCTACGGGTTGGAGGTCGGCTGCAAAACAGTACAGAGCAAGAGAGAACAATACATCCGATCATTCTGTCTGCGAGGCACCCTTACGCTGGCCTTCTGATTCGCGGGGAACACAAGCGGCTTCTACACGCAGGAGTACGAGATACGTTATCCCACCTCCGTGAGAACTACTGGATCATTCGTGCAAGACAAGCCGTGAAATCAGCCATAAGACGCTGCGTGCCGTGTCAAAGACAGAGTTGTCGACCTGCCGCGGAAGCTCAGGCCCCGCTACCAGCTGACAGGGTGACTCAGGCGGACCCCTTTGAGGTTACGGGTGTAGACTTCGCGGGCCCCATATTTTACACGGACCAAGGAAGCATGCGGAAGTCTTATATAGCGCTCTTTACTTGCGCTACAACCCAGGGCGGTACACCTAGAGCTGGTAGAGACCTCACTACTGAGACATTTCTTATGGCGTTGAGGAGATTATTGCGAGAAGAGGAATACCCGAAAACTGTGTTGTACTCGGACAACGCTCTCACGATTCAAGCGAGCCTCAGCGGACCCGAACAAAATCTTCTACGCCATCAAGGAAGCGACACTCAGGCATACCTAAGGACAATCGAATAACGTGGAAATTCATAGTGGACAAGAGCAGGCATGGTGGGGGTGGTTTTCTGGGAGAGAATGGTTACGTACAGTCAAGAACGTTCTCCGAAAGGTTCTTGAAGAAGTGCACTCGACTACGACAGCATAGTAACCATTCTCACTCAGCGGAAGCGGTTGTCAATTCTCGTCCGCGTCACCTACGTGCACTCTCAGGCGGAAGTAAGAACGTCACGCCTTTGACCCCGTCGCACGTTACTCATCGGACGTAGGCTTACAAGTTTTGCCCTACCCCGCCGGTAATATCGTAACGACATCTACGAAAAGTACAGTCACAAGGCAATCGCAAGCGACGCAGCGCCCTTATGGATTTGTTTCTGGAGACGATGGAGACGCGAATATCTGCTGGAGATACGTTCGGCGCACTTCGCAGCGGGGCTTCCCGCAGAAGAGCGTCAAGGAGGGAGACATTGTCTTGCTCGGCGAAGATAAAACACCTCGCCAGCTGTGGAAACTTTGCAGGGTGGTCGAGACGTTTCCCGGACGAGACGGAAAGGCTCGGGCCTGCAGAATATTTTTCATAACAAGAAAGAATTACGGGCGGCCAGTTCAAGCGCTTTACCCTCTGGAGCTGTAATAAGAATGAGCAGAGGCTCATTGGGGGGGAGGACTGTTAAGAATTCCTCCGTTCTCGGAAGGCGTATCTAAAGTTTACACGTCCGCTGACGGGGAAGAGCTCGGGGAGGACTTTGGAGGCCCCGGATCAAGTAACCGAAGACGAGGATCGGAACGAAAAGCGGCCGCTGTTATCCACCATGCGGCGCATCCGACACCATGCCACAGACCACGGACGGTGCGGCGCCAGCGAGCGACGTGTGTTTATGTGTGTGCGCGCTTGCAGACGAACCGACGCCAACCATCGCCACTTGAGGCACCGAGACTCTCCTCTTTGTTCGTGCCCTTACCCTCTTTCAGTAGCGTATACCTCTGCGTATAATAAAACAGAGCTTCAAGTGAACCCATACTGTTCGCATCGTTCCTTGGAGATCTCCTGCGCGCGGCACCAGCCGCCCTGTTAAGTTACGCGCAGTCGAGCGGGAACTCGCTAATATCCAAAGGCAAGTTCACGCCTGCGGTTTTCCGTACTGTTTTCGACAAAGAAAACACTACTCAACACCCCAATCAGCTCTACCACTGAGGACACCGGACGGTTGCATTGGTTCGTTGGACGGCCCTGTTTAAAGGAGCCATGGTGACAAAATACAAAATTATGTTTATCAGAAAGACTGCTTAGTCCCGATAACAATGATAACATATCATGGCAATCTTCGAACAAATAACGGAGATATTAAGGAAAACGTGTGAAGCAGTCGGGACCCACTAGCCAATTTCCCAAAACTTTTCTATGATGTCATGGAACCTTGCATGTGCGATTGGCGGCCGCCTAACTGACCTGTCGCGACGACACATGATTGGACGTCTGTAATGAGGCCTCTAGGTCTATTTGACCGCATCACTTCAATGCTAACGTGCAGTTAAACGCACTGAAAATTATGGTTTATTGTTGGCCCGTATGACGTCATTCTTGCTCATAACACGTCACTGCGGCGCAAAATTTCAAGGTTTTTAAATAATTCGTGCTTTTTTTTTGTTAAAAAAACGTCTTTCGTGGCTGTAATGGCGCTGAGTGAGATACTGAATCCTAGTTCTTTCAAATTAAACGAAGGTGTATTTTCTCTTCATGGCTTCTTTCAGCCTCATGAATACTACAACGGACATGTGATCGGTGAGGGCATGAAGCGTTTACCTGCGCCTGCACTCCCCTTACCTCCACTGCAAATTCGTGCACGCATAAACCGGCAACCGGTCATGAGGGGGTGCTTAGAATTGAGACACTGTCGAACAGATCGCTCTGAAAGCCCTTTAAACTGAACAAGTGATATTGGAACCCGTCGGCGTTCCCAGAGGGCCAGTCGCTGTTAGTCTGGGAGTGTTTCCCTGCAACTAGACCAGCTAGAACAAGAGGAGGCAACAGCGGCGGCCACGGCTTTCCATTTTTTTCGCATCCATTCACGGTTTTGTTCAGGCTGGCGCTTCTATAGTTTCCGCTCTTCTCCCTTCCGGCAAATGCCATACATCCTTTCCATGGCGACTTAGTTTTCGAAGGCCTCGACCACGAAGCAAGATAATCTTACTCCGTGGCCTCGACCTTTATTCCGGCAGACACACACGTGGGTGTCCATGTCCGTGGCCAGTCGTAGGCACCTTATTTTCTGTACAACAGACCAACCCAGACCCAAACCGCTCGATTGCGGAGGACACCCAAAGCGATCGATTAAGGAGGGCCGCTGACAAGGTGCATTGAGCCACGAGACTCCCATGTGTAAATATCCCACCGCCACAAGGGGTATGTCATCGGGAGCCGCATAAAGCCCTACTGTGCGTGCATGCCCCCTCAATGGAGCCCCACCCGTGCACGCCTGATCCGGCAACTGGGGATGGGCCCATACGTAGGCGGGAAATACACCGACGAAGGGAGCGATAAAGACGTGGTATGCGGCCAGACTAAGATCTAATATTAGTCTTCGGCCAGAAAAGAGATGAGCAGCTGGTCAATGGGGCCCGCATACATGGCGCTCGGAAGGCTTTCAATCTAAATAAGAATTATGGGCTCACGCCATCGTTCCAACGGGGCAAGTTGCTTTCAACCGGCAGGGTACGTGTTTAAGAGATCCCTACCGTGATCATCATCATAATCATCATCATCGTTATTATTATCATCCGCATCATCAAGCCTATCTACGCCCACTGCAGGGCAAAGGCCTCTCCTATTATTCTCCAATTACCGCGGTCCTGTGCCAACCATGACCAATTTATCCCAGCAAACTTCCTGATCTCATCTGCTCACCTAACTTTCTGCCGCCCGTGCTACGCTTGCCTTCCCTAGGGATCCACTCAGTTACCCTTAATGACCGACGGTTATCTTGCCTCCGCATTAACATGCCCTGCCCACGTCCATTTCGTCTTCTTAATTACTACTAATATGTCATTAACACGCGTTTCTTCCCTGACCCACTCCGCTCTCTTCTTGTCCTTAAAGAGGTACTGACACAAAGTTTTTAAGACGAGAGAACTTCGGAGATAGATTTGTGTGAACACACATACACATCACCAGCAAAACCGCGGCGAATGCAGCCTGGAACATATTTAAAATCAATCTTAAAGTGTGCGAAACGCCACCGTGCAGCCAGCAGAGGACCTTGTGCAATCGACATCACGTGGATATTTTTTAAATAGGAAACATCCAAACCAGTCACGACTTTGTGTTTGCGGCTTCCGCTCTGCCGGCGTTATTCGCCGGCTGGCCGCTCAAATCGGAGGGCGCAGCTACAATCGGATCCCGATGGTTGGCGTTGGAGGTGCCGTGATTTCGCCGGCTCAGCGGGCAGCTGGCAGCGACGAAAGTGCTACAGCGATTCCAGACACTCTAGTTTCATTAATGTTTGCACGCTAAAACGCGCCGGAGGCGAAAACGCGCCGGACGCGAAATCGCGCCGGAGACACGAAAAGCCCAATGAGCGAGCCGCACGGTCAGTGTGCAGACCGGCGGCCGCGGCCGCCAACTGGTGCGGGCCGGCGCCGGTACCTCGAGTGATAGCTTGGTACCGCTGCAGAAAATTATAGCGAAGTCCCAACTATACCAGCTTATATGAAAATGAGTGAATTATGCGATGGTGGGTTGCATTAAAAATTGTCATCTGCACCGCTTACGAGAGCGGCAATCAAATATCCGCTGCAGTGCTAAGCCGAACACAACCGATAACAGGGCCTGGCGCGGCCAAGATTAAAAACAAAACAATAAATAAACAAACCCGTACATGGTTCGCGGCATTACCCCCCCCCCTCTAAGAGTGCATCGACCCGATGCTGAAATAAAACTACAGTCCGAAGAAACAGCAACAACAAGACAACAAAAAAATTCCGTCATCTGGGAAAGTACGGTTTGAGGCGAACCACGTGACGGCTTCGGGTCGCATGAGCCGTCGTGATGTGCCTAAATAACCATCGGGGATCACGTCGCAGGTTAATTGGCCAACACGTCGTAGAATCTGTAGGGTACGAAATACCGTCACAGAAGCTTCTCACTGAGTCCGCGTCGTCGGATGGGAGTCCAAACCCACACACGATCCCCTGGTTGGTACTCGGCGTCTCGGCGTCGGAGATTGTAGCGGCCGGCATCCACCAGCTGCTTGTCCGTTATACGAACTCGAGCGAGCTGGCGGGCCTCCTCCGCACGTTGAAGGTATCTTGGACGTCGGCGTTGATGTCGCCGACTTTTACATGCGAAGCATGGCGTCGAGCATCGTAGTCGGCCGTCTTCCGCAGACAAGCTCGAACGGTGTCATCTGCGTAGTCTCCTGGGTATGCAAACGTGACATACGGGAGGACTCCGTCCCAAGTCTTAGTTCGACGTCGACGTACATAGACAGCATATCCGCGATCGCCTTGTTCAGACGTTCCGTAAATCCTGTTCGTTTGGGGGTGGTACGCCGTCGTTCTTCCGTGATCCGTGTTGCTGTAGCACAAGATTCTTTGCATCAGCTCCGCAGTGAAGGATGTTCCGAGGTCCGTGATTAGGACTTCAGGGGCTCCATGTCGCAGCACAACTTGGTTAATAAAGAACTTCGCGACTTCTTGTGCAGTCCCCCTCGGAAGAGCGGCCGTCTCTGCGTAGCGCGTCATGTAGTCTGTCGCTACTACAATCCACTTGTGCTCAGATCGTGACGGTGGAACGGACCCAGAAGGTCCATTCCAATTTGCTGGAAGGGCCTCGATGGGACAGCGATTGGCTGCAAAAGTCCATCATGTCTCATCGGCGGCGTCTGTCATCGCTGGAAGTGACGGCAGCTCCGGACATAGTGGGCAAATCAGAGGTAAGGTGGGGCCAGTCGTACCTCGCTTTGATTTTTCCAATAGCGCGAGCTATGCCTTGAAGTCTGGGAAGACGGGTTGTTGCGGCACGCTTCCCAAATTTCCGCCACGAAGGTCCGCGAGGATGACAAGAAGGTCATTCGCTCTTGTTCCGGGGCTGAAATTCTCACGAGAAAGGCGTTTCTCAGGCTGAAGTCTGGTAAGCTGCGGTTGAATGTCCTAGAACGGCACCGTTGCATTCCTCGAGGTAGTCGATTATGTGCCTAAAATCACAGTCGAAGCATGTACCTAAAACCACAGTTAGCAACTGGCGGCAGCCGATAGCTCGGGCATCACTTGATCTTTTCAAAAGCCGTGTCGCACTTGTAAGCTTGGAACCTGTTTTTAATGAAACGTCAGCTTCGAGCGCTTATGCGGAATTCTCCAGCGTTTCCTTCCAATATAGAGCGAATGCTTCCCTACTTTAAATATTAGCTCCTGAAAGAAAGGACGGAAGGCATGAATAACACGCCGCCTTGTCCGACTTATCCGAAGGAAGAACAAGCTCTACGAAGCATTTCTTAAAAATAAAAATTTGACATACTTAAGGTCTTTAAATCTTTACGCAATAGCGTAAACAGAGAGATAAAGTTAGCTAAGGCAGCATATTACAATAATCTTTTTTCTCAGAGCCTTGCCCACTGTCCAAAAGATAAATAGCGAATACTTAATCAACTCTTAATAGGAGTACCCAAGTTCATGTCAAAAGTTTAATAATAGATGGTAAAGAGATTACGGATTCAAGTTTAGCTACAAAATTTAACCATTTTGTCCCGATATAGGCCACGGAGAAAGTAACCCACGTTTTGTTCACTACCTTGGGGACAGGCTTTCTGAGTGAATGTTTCTGGAGCCAACAGACATAGCAAAAGTTTTTCTACCATAAAAACACTGAGGGACTCAAGCAGCTTAGATTGTAACAACATTCAAAGCCGGCGAGTAAAATTTGTACTTGAAATATTAGCACCGTGTCTCACACACATATACAATACCTCGTTATCGACAGGGGTATTCCCATCTTATATGCAACTCGCAAAAGTAGACGCAATTTTTAAAAAAGGTGACAAATATTTTAGGTAATTATCATCCGATTTCTGTGCTCCCGCTCTTTTCAAAAGGGCTTAAAAATTATCCATCGGCGTATTCATATATTCTTGCTACAAACTCCGTTATTACTCGTAGTCAGTACGGATTTACTCCTAACAAGTCGACTGAACATACCTACTTGCTCAAAAAGAATACATACTGGAAAACTTTGAAGAACAAAGCTTTGTACTTGCTGTATTTGTTTGACTTTAGTAAGGCATTTGATACCATTAACCATAATATAATTCTTCTCAATTGGAAGACTCTTGCGTACGGGGTCACGCCTCAAAACTTGTTATGTGCTATTTGGCATCCCACACCAATATGTAGAAATTCAGCAATGCCTCTCAGATACCATAAAAATTTCAAACGGTGTACCCCATGGAAGTATTTTGGGTCCGCTTCTGTTCAATGTTAACATAAATGATATCATTAACGTAAGTAAGGAGGCTAATATATTATATATGCCGATGACAGCAGTATTTTTCTCTTTTCCCCTTACGTATACAAATTGGCTAGCGCTGCAAACCTGGTCCTGACATCTTAATGCAATGATCATCCAGTATTTCTTGAGAATAAACAAACTGAAGACAAAAGCTGTGATGTTTCATGCAAAAGGAAAGCAGGTAATAAACCCGGCAGCCCTTTACCTAGGTGATACCCTTATTGAATACGTAGAAAAGGTCTGCTCTCTCGGAGTCCTGTTCACACCCACTTTGTCGTGGGACGACCATGTAGCCCAGACATGTGCGAAGCTTTCTAGGGCAATTGGCATCACATTCCGTAACACAGACCAATTGCCTGTGCACACAAAACTTCTGTAGTATTATGCGTTTTTATAGTCTAGTCTCGATTACTGTTTCTGGTGTGGGGCAGCACTACATTGTCAAATACACTAAACTACAAACCCTGCAAAAGCGCATCCTCCGCACAATTTGCAACGCATCATACGACGCCCCAACCGGCCAATTTATCTAAAATTATTATTGTACCTGTCCCCGGTTTCTAGATTACAGGTTCGCATGTTTCTGAAAAACAGCTACGCAAAAAAATGAAATTTTTTTCCAGACTTTTGCACTCCAGCCACATGACACACCATACGCCACAAGAAATCCCCCACACTTTCGTGGTGCCCCGATGCAGAACGAATTATGGGTTGTATATGCTAAGATATATTTTGCGTAAATTTCTGAACACTCCGTTTTGTCATGATTTGCACAATATGTCTTTTCCTATGCTCCGTAGTCATTTGATTCGTGATTCTTGAGACATTGTTACACCCCTCAAAAACATGTGCCTATTGTATATGTGTGTATCTTTTTCTATTGATTATGCTAAATATTTTTCCCTAATGTATCAAAGTTGGGTTGTTATTGTGACCAACCACTTCCGACAGAAACGGGTGGCGAGGCCTGTCAGAGGTGGCTTGACACTGCTTTCTTCTTGCTGCCTCAGTTTTTCCGACTTGTTTCTGTTTGTGGAAAATCTTAAAAAAAGTTTCAAAGTTTCGAAGTTTCAAAGATGACGCGTAATTAGAGGTCGGCACGCTGCTGGGGGGCTAGGTCGCTCTCCGTCACGATTCCGAGAACGCGCTGTCTTCATCAGAGTCTTATGGTGGTGGGTCGACGGGGCGCAGACAGGCTCTCGGCGTCTCCTGGCAGGCGCAAGCTACACCACCCAAGACGGCCAGAGGGGTCCTTCAAATTGGCGAGCCAACACAGCGCATAGTGGTCTGTTACAACCTTGAATGGTCTTCCATGCACGTATGGGCGAAATTTCGAAATCGCCCATATAATAGCCAGGCATTCTTTCTCAGAGGCAGATTAGTTGTTCTCCTCCTTCGACGACCACGGTTGACATAAGCGATTACCTTTCCGCAACCGCTTTGCTTTTTGGACAAGGACGGAACATACCTTACATCACTGGCGTGCGTGTGAATTTCCGTTTTGGCGTTTTCGTCGAAAGGAGCGAGCACGGCCGGGCGGGCTTTGCAGGCGTTTTCGCAGCTCGCAGAATGCTTTTTTCGTCGTTTTCTAGCTGAAGGGGTGCTATCTTTCGTCAAACACATTAGTGGCTCTGCAATACGCGCGAAGTTTGCGACGAAGTGCCGTAGTATGCACAAAACCCGAGAATCTTCGCACGCCCTTCCTTTCTTTCGGCCTTGGGAAGTTCGCAATGGCTGAAGTTTTTGCCGGGTCAGGTAGGACTCCCGTGGCGTTGACGACGTGGCCCAAGAACTTGAGTTCCTCGTATGCGTAACGGCACTTTTCGGGATTCAGCGTTAACCCCGACGTACGAACGGCCTCTAGTACAGACTCAACCTGCGAGGTGTTCGTCGAAAGTACGGGCGAATACGACACGTCGTCGAGGTATACTAGGCACGTGTGCCAATTCAGGCCAGCTAGCACAGTGTCCATACTCTCTGAAACGTTGCTGGCGCCGTGCACGTGGTGCTTAAAAGGCATCACCTTGAACTCGCATAGACCGTGCGGGGTTATAAATACAGTCTTCTCTCGCTCACTCGTCCACTTCAGTTTGCCAGTAGCCGGTCTTCAGATCCATCGATGAAAGTACTTCGCATGGCAGAGGTGTCGAGGGCGTCGTCGATTCGGGGCAGGGGGTACACGTTGTTTTTGATGATTGTGTTTAGTCTCCGGTAGTCAACGCAAAACCTCAATGTGCCGTCTTCTTTCTTCCCGAGTATGACCGGCGCAGCCCACGGGCTTTTCGGTGGCTGTACAATGTCGTCGCTGAGCATGTCACCGACTTGAGTAACGGATGGCTCCCGCCTCGTGTGAAGAGACGCGCGTTATGGTGACTGTCGGGTAGGGTCGGGCTCCGTCTTCGGTTGTAATTCGGTGCTGCCGCTAGGGCTGTCTGAATTAATCTTTGAGTTGCCAAAAACACTCGCTGTAGCGACGCAGCAAATCGAGTAATCTGTCCCGATTTTCTTGCGGCAGCACCGCGTTCACGTCGAAAGGATAACGGCAAGCTGAGAAGCATGTAGCGTCGTGTTGGTTCAAAGTTGGCGACCCGCGATCACATAACTTGCTTCTTCGTTTTCTTCGAGGCAAGGAACGCAATTGCCAGCGCGCTTTTGTAGATGCTGGTACTCTTAGGTGAAATTGGTGACCAAACCTGGGATGTGCGTTGGCTTAAAGGCGCATGCCTCTGCGACGGAGACATCGCGGTTGAAGAAGCAACCTTTGGTCACTCTCTACGATAGCGTCGTTGTCAGAGAGACAGCATCTTCACTGTAAACAGCGATCATCAAGCTTGCGCGGGGTTGGCAGGGTGACGTGATCATCGGCGATATCCTTACAGCAGCAGGTGTTCGGGGTTCGGCTGCAGTGTCATGGAGTGATCGGAAGCATAAAGTTACCGGCTAGTCTGCAGATCAATTATTGTGCCGTTGTCCGTCAAAAAGTCCATTCCGAAAAATACGTCGCGGGAGCAGTTAGGCAAAATGACGCAACGCAGAAGGGTACGTGGTGCCGTCTATGGTGACACGGGATGTGCACGTTCCACTTGGCGTTACGAGATGGCCTCCTGCTGTGCGTATATGCGAACCGTCCCATCTTGTCGTAACTTCAGCTTAGACGCGAATAACCCGCTCATTACCGAGTAGTGGCTCCCGTGTCGACGAGGGCGACGACGTCAAACCCGTCGAGGAGACAACTGGACGACGAACGCTGCCTTCTTCGAGTTCCGGTGCGTCGGGGCGTCGCATCTCGACTTGTGCGTGTTGACGGTCGGGCACTGTGCGTCGTCATTGTCGTCGTCTCAGTGGGTACGCGTCGTCGGGTACGCGTCCCGCCGTGTGGTCGTCGGGTTGAGGAGTCACGTCCGCGTTAGATGAGGACGTCGGGCTGAGGGCATGTCGGGAATCATCGTCTTCCGCGAGTCGTTGCGTCGTTGGAGGGTTTTTTTTTTCCGCAACTTCACCTCCAGAAGTTGGCTGCTTTTAGTTTCCCCGCGTGGGCTGGGGGACCTTGCACGTCGAAATCAGCATTGCTACGTGCGGTTGGGCGACTGGTATGGGTAGGGAGACGGCGATCGGTTGAAACGGGCTGGTCCACGGCTGGTGTTGGACAGGTATTCTTCGATCTCGATGGGCGCTGGCTAGGCCGGGGGCGGTTGGGTTGACGGAGAACCCTCGCAAACCGAGCCTCTTGTAGGGGCAGCGACGGTAGATGTGGTCGGCCTCTCCGCAGTGGTAACACAGCGGATGATTATCTGGGCGTTCGCCACACGTCGATCTTCCTCGGGGCGGGGGTTTGCACCACAGGTCGGGCCGGCGACAGGGGATGACGGTATGGAGTCTCGTGACATGGGTGCAGGTGGGCGAGGTGGACGGGCAGCAGCCGCGTAGATAATGGCTTGCGGCTCGCGGGGTGCTTCTGGCGTCGTTGATGTTCCCAGGGCTTGCTGAACTTCTTCCCTGAATGACGTCGGTAAGGGAAGCGACTTGGGTTGCGGCGGCGTTTGGAGAAGTTTTCCGCAGCTCTTCCCTCACTAGTGCGCGGATAGTCTCGCGTAAGCTGTCTGCCGAAATCGGTATGCTGTCGACGTCGTAGTTCGCATTGGTTCAGCCAACGATGTTGCTGTCATACTGCTTAGCACGCATTCCGAGGGCCTTCTCAATTGTGCTAGCTTCGGTCATGAATTCGGCGACGGTTTTGGGCTGGTTGCGGACAAGTCCAGCAAACAGCTCCTCCTTCACACCGCGCATTAAAAGCGTGCGTAACTTCTTTTCTTCTGCCATGCAAGGGTCAGCACGCTGAAAAGCCTCTTCATCTCCTCGACGGACACAACAAAGTTTTCGTTAGGGTGTTGTGTCCGCGTTTGCAGCAATACTTCGGCCCGCTCTTTTCGCACAACCATGGTGAACGTCGCTAAAATTGCCTGCTGAAATCGTTCAAAGACTCTTGGGAGCTCTCATGGTTTTCGAACCAGATCCGTGCAGAATCTTCAAGGTTGAAGAACACTTGCCTCAGTGTCTCCGCGTTGTCCCATCGGTTTAAACACCTGACCCGTTCGACTTGATCCAACCAGTCTTCGGATCCTCAGAAGGTGACCCATGGAATGATGGGGCTCCCTGGGTTGCTGAAGGACGAGGGCAGGATTGGTAGCACTGGTAACAATGCCTGCGTTGATCATGGTGGTGGTCACGACGCCTCTTTCTTCACTTTATCAGGAAGCAGTCCAAACTCATTCTGAAGGCCTTGCTGTCGGCGGCTGACACGAGTTGAGCTTGCTTGTTGGCTTGACGATGGCTTAGGGTTCTTGTACCCAGCACCTCGACCAGATGTCACGTAGTCAAAGATGACACAGTCGTCTTCAAGAAAAACTAGTTTATTGGAACGAACTTGTGCTCCAACACAACTCAAAACGTACACAGGTGGCGAAGCAGCAGTCAACAAAGTGACTGCGTTAGCGAGCGTCGGTGATTCGTAATGCCCCGGCGTCTGCTCTGCAGGCTTTTTATCTCTTGGCGCGAGTGGTTCTCGAACCGTCGATTCACATCCCGAACATTGTAGATCAAGGAAGACTATCCTACGCTAGTGACGCTAGGGCGCTAGAGTCTCCTTATCTGAACGAGATAGCCCGTGCGGCATAAAAATAAAGAAGGAACACGCGCTTCGCATGGGACACAGGTAACAGAGGGACGGCACGCGGCCGGGCCTTAAAAACAAACAATAAATAAACAAACCCGTACATGGTTCTCGGCAATATAATGCTGTCAAGCGGGCCTAGGCGACCATTTCCCTCTAAAGCTTTAAAGAGTGTCCCTTGTTAGCAGAATGTCTCTGCATCCTAACAGCACTGCATGAATTTTTCTCAAATCTCTAACCTTCCCTATCCATGTATTCTTATTCTCGCGTACGAAAGAACGTCCTGCAATGGCTGCGAAGCCCTTCAGCTACTGGACACATGCACCGATTAAGGCGTTAAATGAAGACAATAACCGTTTTGCATGTACGCCTTGTCGTATGTACCCTGTCTGGGCAAGCAGGTTGTGGGTAATGCTGCACGCGTTGGATTCCTGTAATCCTGACACTGAATATATACGCTTCGCGCCTGTCTGCGTACGCTGATCGTCCACATCACTGTGCACGACAGGCACCGAAGCCATCCTCTTTCATTACACCCCTAGCTCTGTCTTTGTTTTCTCGACGTCTTGTTCTGCAGAGAAACATTTCGAAATACAGCTAGGCCAAACGCCCCTCACTATTGCCATACTTATGCTCAAATATTTAGTAGAAGCTTATTTCCAACTTATTACTGCCGGACGAACGTATTCGCCGCCATCCAATTCTTAATCTCGCGTTGTTCACCGTTTTCTCTGGCCTAGCTATCCCTCATGAAGGCCCTGGCTATTTTCGCAGGTTGAGTTGAGTGCGGCGATAACCCTTTTTTATTAAAAAACGAAAACCATAAACATCTTCTGAAGATGTCCTTCCCTGGAAGGTCCAACTTGGAAGATCCAACCCTTCTGCCTCGGGCTTGGCGACTTACTCTTAAGAGTAGAGCAGACTATTGGCTACAGCAGTAGTATAGTTCTGTGCCAAATTATCATTTTTCCTTTACCCTAGGCAATGGTCTCTCCAAGGCTATGTTCTATTGCCGTAATGGATACATCGTTTCTGCCTTTCGGCAGCACCTGTCTCACCTCTGCCTTTTTTGGTCGCAAGGTTTTCGCGTGATGGATGAGTAAATACTACTAATTGGTTAACAGAAACATTCGACACAACTTCACAAATAGGCCTGCGAGGGGGGTTTGACTTTCAGTTGGCAGAATTTGATATCATTCTTTTAGGAGTACTGTATTGTGTGACAAGGCATAAGATGACAAAATTTCTCACAGGCCCATACCATCCTTACAAGGCATAACAAAATCAAGAAAATTCGCTCTCTTAGTACATACATAGTAGCCGCTAGCCACCTCCCTCGGGAAAGCAGATCCGCTGACCATGCCTCTTAGACAATTCGCCGCGCTCTCTAAGCGTAGCTCTAAATAGGGAAAGGAACAAACGTGACCACTGGGACTGCTGGACAAGGACGGTTGGTAGAGCGGGTAACAACCCCTGATTTTCATTTTCAGAGCAAGGCGTGCTCTTTTGGGTGAAATCAAAGTCGTGGGTAATGAGGCCAATACTCTTGGGCACTAATAGACATCTACCCAATATCTTGAAATTATTTTTGCAGGCAGGTTGTTTATGGTTAGGGAAACCATCAGAGTGTCTGGGAGAAGAAAAAACCTCCGACCAAGGTGTGCTGTACGCAAAAAAAAAAAAACAAGAATGGCAGGAGGTCCAAGCACAACGAGAAAGTAAACATAAGGGTATTATTTGGTGAAATAGGCCTTGCCCACGTGTATGTTCCATAGTTGCCGAGCCTGAAAAAGCAAGAGGAGACCGCCGCAGTGCATCACGCGACCCGGCTGCAGATTACACCCGTATTTGTCAGGCTGCTCCCATGGTGCAGAATTCAGGAAACAATGTAGAGACATCGACAATGCGGGGCTAGAAAAATTGCTGTAAAATATGATGTCAATCCAATCATGCTGTGCTTTCACCATTACAGTTTCGCTGGTGAACCAAATTTGCAGGGTCAAATGGCCGGAGAAAATTTATCTACTATCTTGTTTTTCTTACGTCTTTTTCAGCATATTACTTAGTTCCAAAAATTGTTTCCTACTTTGTATAAAGATTCCTGTACGCTGTGCCCGTGTTCAGACTGTACAGATCGTTTATATGTACTTTCCGACAGTACCTTCTTTTGAAGTTGGAACATGTTTTTTTTTGTAGCGACGTTTTGCTGCCAGTTAAGACTTCAGGGAAGGAGCCCTTACGGTAGTGTTTACCAATTGCAGGCTCTGCCTTCTCTCAAGTGTATTGATCCGTGATACATAAAGCTCAACTGTCATAGAAAAGCAATTTATTTCTTCAGAAATATATTTATAAATTCTCTGTTTCAAAGACTGCATGGTTGCAAGCAATTACGTTTACCCGCAAAAAGCGTATATTTCTCAGAAAAACGACTCTTAAAACGAAAAAAAGCGTCCAGTTTCAGTGGTGAAACTACTATGCGTCACTGCGGTTTTGAGCTGTGCTTAAATCCAGCACTCTAGCTATGATATTTTCTGGAAGTCAGAGATTACGCAGCTGCCTTGAAGTAAAACAGGCCGATTGGTGTGAACTCGTGCTCCCCTAAGCACTTAGAAAATACACAGGCGGCGAAGCAGCAGCCAACAAAGTTACGTGCGCAGGCGAGTGTCGGTAAATCGAATACCGAATACCGTGGCTTCTGCTCTACGGGCATCTATCTTTAGAGGCGAGTTTTCTCGAACCGTCAATTTACATCCAGAGCAGTGTAGATCAAAGAAGAATATTCAACGCTGGTGACTTTATTTCGAAACGGGCTCCCTTTCAAAAAAGATAACAAGTGCAGGGATAACAAAAAAAAAACGAAACACGCACTTCAGTTTGCACACAGATAATTCAGGCCGGCGCAGACGGGCGGTATAAAACAAAACAAAAACTCAATTCCTGGCTTGTGGCATTACCTATCTCTCAAGGAGTGCATCGATCGTGCGTAAAAGGTTTTAGCGATCCAAGTGGACGACTTCGGACACGTTGCGTCGTCGTTGTGTTTCGGAATCACCGCTCGGTATCACATCGCAGGCGTCTTGGCCAACACGTTCAAAAGTCAGGTAGTGTCCGAAATACCGTCGCAGAAGCTTCTCACTGAGTACGCGTCGTCGGATGGGTGTGCAAACCCACACATGATCCCCGGGGTAGTACTCAGCCTCTCGGCGTAGGAGGTTTCGCCCGGCATCCACCGGTTGCTGGTTCACTGTACGAACTCGGTCGAGATGGCGAGCCTGCTCCGCACGATGAAGATATCCTTCAATATCGGCGATAAGGACGTCGTCTATTTCATGGGGAAAATGGCGTGAAGTATCGTAGTTGACCCTCTTCCACAGACAATCTCGAACGGTGTCATCTCCGTAGTTTCCTGAATAGCCGCTTGTACAGAAACGTGCTCACGGGAGCATATAGCTCTTACGTAGAAGGTCGATACATAGTACATAGCATATCCGCGATCGTCTGTTCAGAGTTGTCTCTTTAATCCATTGGTTGGTAGAGGTACGCCGTCGTTGATTGGTCATCCGTTTTGCTGTCGGCGTAGGATTCCTCAATAAATCCGCAGTCCGTAAATAGGACATGGGAAACTCCATGGCTCGGAAAATTTTGGTTTATAAATAACTTCGCGAGTTCTGGTGCAATCCCCTTTAGAAAAGTGGTGGTCTCTGCGTAGCGCGTCATGCGGTCGGTCGCTACAAATATCCACTCGTTCTCAAATATGCCGTAGAAAACGGGCCCAGAAGGTGCATATAATCAGTTGGAAGGGCATGAATGGGATGGCGGTCGGCTGCAGCCGTTTGGCGGGTTTCGTTGGCGTCGTTTTTCGTTGCTGCTACTTACAGTAGCTCCGGGCGCAGTGGGACACAGCGAATGTAAGCCGAGCCCAGTTCTACTTCGCCTTAATTTTGCCAATAGTTCGAGCCATGCCGAGATGTCAAGAAGACTGAACTTGGTGGGCGCGTTCCAAACGTTTTCATGATGTTCTGTTGGGATCATAAGGAGATAATTCCTACTCATTCCAGGCTCGAGTTGTTTTCTTCCCGGCAACTGCGGTTTTGAGTCTAAATGCTGGTAAGTTGCGTTAAAGGCCCTAGCACGGCGACGTTGCGTCCTTCGATGTAGTCAATCATGACGCGCAATTCCAGGTCGGAACGTCGCGGGTCGGCTAGGTCGCTCTCCGCACGGCTTTTAAGAACACGGTCTTCATCGGGGTCTTGTCATGGTGGGTGGACGGGGGCACGGCACACACACTCGGTGTCGTAGTGTTTCCCGCGTGATTTAGAGACGATGATAACATGAATGCTTGCAGGTGCAAACTCCACCGCCAAGACGGCCAGAGGGGTCCTTCAAATTGGCGAGCCAACACAGCGCGTGGTGGTGGGTGACCACCCTGAACTCTCGACCATACCCGTATGGTTCAACTTTTGAAATAGCCGATAGAGTATCGAGGCAGTCCTTCTCAGAGGCTGAGTAGTTTTTGTCTTCATTTGACAGAGCACTCCTGTCATTGGCGATGACTTCTTACAACCACGTTGTTATAAACGAGGACGGCACCCTACCTTATATGCCTGTCATTACTGTGCCTTCCAGTTTTGGCATTGTCGTTAAAATGAGCGACGCGCCAACGGGGCTTGCAGGCATTGTTCCAGCTAGAAAGAATGTTTCCTCTTAAGAGAAGCGATCTTCATCACAAGCGCGTGAGTGGCTCTAGAATGCATGCGAAATTATGAAGCGCCGGTAGTATGCGGTACGGGTAGTATGCGCAGTCCGAGATATCTTCGTACGACCTTCTTGTCTTACGTTTTCGGGAAGTTCGCCGTGTCTAAAATTTTGGTCGGGTCATGCAGGACACCCGCGGCATTGACGACATTTCTCAAAACTTGGACTTCGCAATCCCGAAGCGGCACATATCTGCTCCAGCGTTTACCACGACATACGAATGACTCGAATACAGACGCCAACCTAACAAGGTGTTCGTGGAAAGTCAGGCGTTACCAAAATGTCGTCGAGGTATACCAAAAGAGTAAGGTTTCGGCTAGTTGGTAATTCATTGTCAAACAGCGCGAAAAAGACCAGGGACGAACGAAGACGAAACAAGCGCTGACTTCCAACTAAATTTATGAAAAGAAAGCGCACACATAAATATACATTTCTTACAAAAAATGGCGGGAAGAATTATGAGGGAAGAATTACGTAGGACAGACGGGCCGCTGTCTGAATGACAGGTTGCGGGAGCATGATTATAATGTTAGGCGCGGTTTGGAGGGGAATCTTAACCGGCATTGCGCGTTCGTGTGAAAAGGAAAGGTTGTATACGCCACTGTTTGATGAGTGTCTTGTTGTTAGCCGTCATGGTCATGCACTTAACCGAGAGATTATTGAGGCAGCGGTGATAGTAAGTGAAGGAGATAAGTGCATAAGTGCCCCGTCCATTCTGTTGTCAAAAAATGAGACCACTTACTTGGGCAACCAATTGTGAACTTTCCTTTAGATGATTTTGTAGCGATGTATGCGTCGGCGGGTCTTGATCTGTTTTGAGCACGTGGTTTTGTTTCAGCTTGGTATCTGCCATTCCTTTGTGATAGAATGTATATTTATGTGTGCGTTTCTTTTCATTAAATTTTAGTTGAAGTCAGCGCTTGTTCGTCGTCTTCGTTCGTCCCTGGTCTTTTCGCGCTGTGTTGACAACGAGGTATACCAGACAAGTGTGCCACTTTAGGCCAGCCAGCCCAATCTCGATGACTGAATCGTTTCTGGCGCCATGCAGAGCCACAGGGCGTCAACTTGAACTCGTATAGGTCGTTGGGGTTATGAATAAGCCTTCTCTGGGTCTGTCTCATTCATTCAATTCTCTAGGTCTCTTTCATCCATTGAAGTACTTTGCTTGACAGAGTTTTGGAGGGCATCATTGATTTGTGGCTGAGGGCACACGTTCTTTTGGTGAGCCTGTAATTACACAGAACCTTAATGTGCCGTCTTTGTTCTTCAAGAGTACCACCGGCGCAGCATGCGGGCATTTCGATGGCTGTATAATGTAGTCGTTGAGATGTCGTCGAATTGTGTCCGGATAGCCTGTCGTATGAGGAGGGACAACGGTACGGACGACTTCCTTGTAGGTCGGGCTCCATCTTCGTTATTATTCGGCGTTCACTTAGAGGTGTCTTAACTAGTGTTGAATTCAAAGAAAAGCACGCGTGACTCAGTAAGCTTGTAGCTGAATTCTGGTTTAATGTAGTCCTGTAAGAATTCCGTTTACGCTGTTCGCATTAGGAGACACATCGAATTCGGCGCTTAGGACTCCAAGTGGTAACGACGTCGAATACTATGAGTGAACTCGCTTGACATTCAGGGCATCTGTACGTTCTCATATTATGCGGCCCATCATTGAAGTCAATACCTTGAATTCTGCGTTGCATCCTTCAAGCAACACCTCTTCAAGTCTGGACGCCGATCACGATCACGTCAGCTGAGTCGTGCGTTGCTTCCAGGAACGCAATTGCAGCGCCCTTATTTATATGAGGTGCTCCTCGGTGAAATTTGTGACCAAAATTGAATTTTGTTTGCCTAAACATCGCATGCCTCTTGCTGGAAGACACAACGGTCGAGAAGCAAGGATTGATCACCCTCTGCGGGAGCTTGACGTCAGGAACCGCATCTTTACAGTAGACGGTGATCATCGAGCTTGCGCGGGGTGGCAGAGTGACTTGATCATCGGCGATCCTTACAGCTGCACGGTGTTCGGGGTTCAGTTCCGGAGTCATTTATTGATCGGACAAAAAGCTATAGACTTGGTCTGCTGAAAAATTATTGCGGTTATTTTCCTCAAAAAAGTTTATTCCGAGAATCACTTCGCGGGAGAAGCTAGGGAAAATGACGAACCGAGAATGTACGCGGTTGCCGTCTGTAGTGACGGGCGATTTGTTCGTTCCACTTGGTGTTACATCACGGCCTCTTCCTGTGCCTATATGCGGACCGTGTGAGTGATCTTAAATTCCTTCAGCTTAGACGCTGATGATTTGTTCATTACTGAGTAGTCGGCTCCCGTGTCTATGAAGGTCACCACATCAAATCCGTCAGTAGACAATTCAGCGCCGGTTTGGGGGTTGCAACGGAGTCCAGCGAAGATATATTGTTTAACGCCCCGAATCAGAAAATGCCCGTTCTTCTCTTCTGCCATTTCAGGGTCACGTGGTCTGAACAGTATTTCCAGCTCCTTAACGAAAAATAATGACGCCATTCGCCCCGTTGAGTGTGCGCTGGTTAATCATGAATATATACCAACTAGCCCTGGTTTGACTTGTATCGAAATAACGCCGTCGTTGGGGTATTAGATTCAAGTCTGCAACGATAGCACAGCATGTTCTCTACCACAATCACAGGGAATGGTTGCAAAACGTCTTTTGAAGATTGTCCTGTGTTCGGACTCAACAGTTCAACAGCGATTCACCAAATCAGAAGGCCTCAAGGTCTCAAGGCCTCAATCAGAAGATCATTCAAGGTTGTGACAGACTACCACGCGCTGTGTTGGCTCCCCAATTTTGGGCGGTGGAGCTTGCGCTTGCAAGATTTCGACGTTACAGTCGTCTCTAAATCTGTCAGGAAACACTCCGACGCCCACTGCCTGTCCCACGCCCCCGACGCCCACCCCCACAAGACTCTAATGAAGACAGCGCGTTCTTCCGAATCGTGACGAAACTACCTAGCCGTCGAGCAGCGTGCCGACCGGACTTACGCGTCATAATCGATTACCTCAAGGGAAGCAACTTTGCCGTTCCTGGGACCATCAAAAAACAGCTTACCAGCATTCAGCCTGAGAAAACTCCCGCCCTTGTGAAGAATTTCAGCCCCGGAACAAGAGCGAATTACGATCTTGTGATCCCCGCGGACCTTCCTGACAAAATTTCGGAAGCGTTCCAAGACGACCACTCATTCGGCCATCTCGGCAACCTCGCAGTATTGGAAAACTCAAGGCGAAGGTACTACTGACCTGGCCTTACCTCTGACGTCACCCACTACGTCCGGAGCTGCCGTGACTGCCAGCGGCGAAAAATGCCGCCGATGAGACCCGCCGGACTTTTGAAAGCCAATCGCCGTCCCACTTGAGGCCCTTCCAAAGATTTGAAAGGACCTTCTGGGACCGTTCCCTATGTCATGATTCGAGAACAAGTGCATTGTCGTAGCGACAGAATACATGAAACGCTACGCAGAGAGAGACGGCCGCTCTTCTGAGGGGGACTGCACAAGAAGTCGCGAAATTTCTTATTAACCAAGTTGTGCTGCGATATGAGAGCCCCAGAAGTCTAATCACGGACCGCGGAACGCCTTCACTGCGGAGCTGATGCAAGGAATCTGACGCTACAGCAACACGGATCCCCAAAGAACGACGGCGTACCCCCCACAACGAACGGACTTATGGAACGTCTGAACAAGATGATCGCGGATGTGCTATGTACGTCGACGTTGAACATAAGACTTGGGACGAAGTCCTCACGTATGTCACGTTTTGCGTACAACACAGCTACCCAGGAAACTACGCAGATGACACCTTCGACATTGTCTACGGAAGACGCCGACTACGATTCTCGACGCCATGCTTCCGCATGTAGAAGACGACGACGTCAACGCGAGTCCAAGATTACCTTCAACGTGCGGAGGAGGCCCGCGCAGAACACTGGAGTTCGTATAATAGACCAGCAGCTGGTGTATGCTGGCCACTAGAATCTCCGACGCTCAGACGCCGAGTACAAACCAGGGGATCGTGTGTTGTTGGGACTCCCATCCGAGACCCGGACTCAGTGAGAAGTGTAATAACACGGAGAGGCGGGCTAGTTGGTTTGACATCTTAACGGTAACTTTTGCGCACTCGATACGGGGACACAGAAAAAGGTGACACGAACACAGTGCAGCTTGTTCGTGTCACCTTTCGTGACAAGAGCTTGTGTTCCGCGTTAACTTTGCGCACTCGATAAGGGGACACAGAACAAAGGTGACACAAACCAAGCGCAGCTTGTTCGTGTCACCTTTCGTGACAGCGCTGGTGTTCGTGTCACCTTTTTCTGTATCCCCGAAATCGAGTGCGCAAAAGTTACCGTTAAGATGTCAGTGAGAAGCTTCTGCGACGGTATTTCGGAATTCTACCAGATTCTACGACGTGTTGGCCAATTAACATACGAAGTGATCCCCATGGTGATTCCGGCCCATCACGACGACGCACT